>JASPKZ010007429.1:0-255000 GCA_030220185.1 Diploptera punctata | reverse complement strand
TACTTTAAGGGAGGAAAGAATATTACGAATGGGTACTATTTAAGAACAGTGTGGAAAGGAAAACTTTTGGACCAAAGAGAGACGAACAGACAGGCGAATGGAGAAGACTAGTAGTAAACATTGATCTTCATAGTATTTAAGCAAAACCAGATGTAGGATGCGATGTGCAGGACATGTGGCACGAATGGGGAATGAAAGGAGGGCATGGAAATTTCTTGTATAAAAAGCAGTGGAAAAGCTCCCAGTAGGTAGGCCAAGAATGAGATGGCAGAATAACATTAAGCACGAATTGAGGGAGATTAATTATTCAGGAGATGATTGGAAAACGTTAGCTAGGGATATGGCTAGATGGCGAGCTTATGTCCGCGCTGCCATCAATACTTAGATAGTTTGAGTGTATGTTTGAGAAACAAACAGGTGACCCTGCTTTCCCCGCTTTAGGGTCCTATTTTTTGCCCTCTTCGGATCGTTTGTGATTTTTTTTTTGATTTTGAGTTTTGAAAAATAAGTTTATGTTATGCCCAGCCGTAGAGAAGATAAGTTGTTTTTGAAATTTAACATAGTTGTGGGAAGGTGAAACTATTACCAATGGATTAGTTATTAAAATATGATACAAATACGTTTTCTTTTATTTCTAAAGCACAGCTGTTTTTGACTCAATTTAAACTTCGGACTTTGAATTCAAACGTAAAATAATCTAGTTAAAATAAAATAGAGATAAACGTAATTACTCTAAACTTAACTTCATCTTTATATTGTTTCAAACTTAATTCCCCGAGGACCATATTAAGAAAGTAGGCCTATACAGTTATTACATAAGCCATATTTTACAGTCAAAATAAAAAATAACCTTCTGATTATAGATTATTCAATATCTTATGATAAACCTTATTTTATGTTACGAAACTTAGTATATCAATTATTCAAAATTGCCAGCAAATATAATATGAAAATTTCCACTTCAAAATCCAAAACAATGGCAATGTGTGGAAAAAACATACAACGGGTGAAAATTGAGATTGATGGAAAAATTATAGAACAAGTTTCAGATTTCTCTTACTTAGGAAGTGTATTTGCAGAGTATAAGAGTGACATTGATTCAAAATTACAAAAATATAATAAAATGAATGGGGTAATACGAAGACATTTTGGTAAAGAGATGAGGACAGAGACAAAACTAAGATTACATAACATCACATCAAAAGCTGCTCTAAAATACGGAAGTGAAATTTGGATTTTAAATAAAAGAAACTCTCATAAACTTCAAGTAAGCCAAATGCGCTTCTTACGATCATTGTTAGGAGTTAATAGACTGAATCACCAAAGGAACACTATTATCAGAGGAAAACTTGGAGTAACAAGTTTAAATGAAGATATACAAAGATACCAACAAGAATGGAAAATCATCTGAGGAGAATGGCAAGAAATAGACTTCCAAAATTGGCATTCCAATATACCCCAACTGGACATAGGGACCAAGGAAGACCAAAACATCGGTGGAAAGATCAAGACCATCTTCACTAGGTTTACCGTACAGGCCACATGGCCTAAAACGAATTTGTTCATGATGATGATGATGATGATGATGATGATGAACTTAGTATATTTGAGTTTTAATTTCAAGTATCGTATTTTTTTTGTAGCCTACTGTTTTATTTATATACGTTTTCTTTAAATCTGCCTTCCTCTTCTTCTTCACTTCACGGGCTAGCTAAATTGTCTGTTCCGCCTCACAGTTGTTCTGTCCATCTTTTCACTGGCCTTCCTACATTCCTTGAACCTCTTGGCTTGTATTAAACGCTGCTTTTGGCAATCTTATTACATTCATTCTTTCTACATGTCTAAACCATTTTTCTCTATATTCTTTGATATTATCATTCAATGGATATACATTTAACTCGGTTCTTATATCTTCATTCTTTATCCGATCCATTCTTGTGCAGCCTTTCGTTCTTCTAAGGAAGTTCATTTCTACGCTTTGTGTTCTACTTTGTAATTTTTGGGTAATTACCCAAGCTTCACGCCCATAAAGTAATGCAGGAACTGCCAATGTTTTATAAAACTTCAATCTAGTATCTCTTTGTTTTGTTGTTTAATGCTCTATGTATAGTTCCGCATATCAATTGGAATCTTGACAGTTTCATATTTACGTCTCTTTCAGTTTTTGTGTTTATGGTAAATTTACAACCCAAGTAATTAAAACGTGTTACTTGTTCCAGAGGTTTGTTGTCTATTACGATTTTTGATCTTATATGTTCACTTCCCAAAATGCCATTATTTTCGTTCTTTCTTTTGATATTTCAAAATTATATTCTTGACATAACTGATTTAATTGATGTAAAGAGTACTGCAAATTATTTTCATTTTCTTGAATAATAACCACATCGTCAGCATACATCAAAACATTTAATATTTTTAAACGGTCCATTCTTATACCTGCATTAACATTACTTTTCCAATTTTGGATGATGTCATTAAATCTGTATTTTATTTAAATATATCCATATTATTGTGTTTAATAACGGGGTTTTTGTTACTTTTATAATCACTCTAAAAATACTAGCTAATACCCGGCGTGCGCTGATACACCTACATAAATGAAACATTAAAGGTTAATTGAATTGTATGGTATATACTGAGACGAACCAAACATGGCGGTTGCTAGTCAGTTTTTTAATTTCGGATTTCAGGTAAATCTCTACTTCTAATTGTCAGATTTCACTAGTTTTTGATAATACGTACTTCGTATTTTAATAGGACATGCTAAGTTTCGTTGTGAAACATAAAAATATGTGACCGCTAGAGCGATTTTTAAATTTTCACTTCAGGTGAACTCCTACACCTAATGGTTTTGGAGGATCCAATTGTGAATCTAAACCATTCAGGGACACACTCAAACACACACAGTGTACTTTCCTTATTTCTGCGCAAAAAATGTGATGATTTAGTATGCTCTGCCACGTAGTGAGGAGGCTATTTTCTCTCTTTTTTTTATTATTACAAGTAATATTACAAACGATTAACTACACATTCATAAATGTAAATTTATAAAAAGATAAATATTTTTATTCAATGCTCCAGTTTGTTATTTCGACATTTCTGGTATTCTCTCCTGGCATTGGCGTAAGTGTAACCCACTTCTGAGGCTGGGGCGCTGGAAGACGGCGTTACGCTGCCTGGATAATATAATGGGTGATGATTGTAGTGCTCCAGGAGAGTCCTTAATCCTAAACTTAATCTAAGACGAATAATGATTATGATCGCCATATGATGTTCGGGGACTGTTTGGGCCTTAAAGTTTACTGACATTTGTCTTACGGGTGAGAAAAAAAGCGAAAAAACTTCACCCAGGAAACTTGTCCTGACCGGGGATCGAACACGGGCCCGTAGCGTGACAAGACAGCACGCTACCTTAAGACCACAGCGGTGGACACTGATAAATATCTTGTTGGTATATATTTCATATATATAGGCATTATTTTCAATAACATTTTATCATGAAAGTGTCCTATGACTCCAGCATTACAGAGGACCAGTTTATTCTGTGCATATTTAAGCATTGCTTTCTGTATCGACTGTTGAATATCTATGTATTAAAACAATGAAATTCGATATAGTATGAAATATAATTCAATATTCAGAAATAATGAAATAAAATAATACAAAATGCTAATAAATTTGATTTTGCAATAATAAAATATTTGAAATCAAAATGTCTGACACGCGGAACAAAAACCAGATTGTATAAAACACTAATTAAACCAGTGCTAACTTACGGGAGTGAAACGGGTTCTGACTGCACATGACAAATCTCGATTGGCTGTTTTTAAAAGAAAGATACTCAGGATGTATGGACCAATTATGAAAAATGGAGAGTAGCGAATGAGATATAACAGGAAACTATATGAGTTGTATAAATCATCACATATCATTACAGATAGTATAGTACAGATGGGCAGGACATGGAGGCTGATCAAAATTGAATTAGAAGAATTATAAATGGAAAGCCAGAAGGAAGATGGTGAACTGGAAGGCCGAATTTGAGATGGATGGATGGATGGACTACTTTCAAGTTGTCAAATATTTAAAACTCAAGAATTGGTGAACGGTTGCCAGAGATAGATAATCCTAGAGAAAAATTCTGAAGGAAGCCTTGACCCACCCAGGGTTGTGTGCTAATGATGATAAAATATAATTATGTGAATTGCAAGAATTGGAAATATTTTTATAGAACAGAACATATTTATTTAGCCTGGTGGAGTTAAGGCCATGTGGACTTCTCTTCCACTCACCAGGACAAACATATGTTACATTTAAATACCAAAAATTACAATAATAGTACATACTAAGCAATTAATTATGTCAAACTGAACTATGATGAAAATAATGTCTAATAATACAATAAAATTAAATACAATTGAAATTAAACTAATGAAAGAATGTATACACAAAGTAATATCAGCTCGAATCTACTATACATAAAAAGAAAAGAAAAAATACAAAGAAAGTAATAAATTATAATGAATTAATCTATCGCTTATATATATATATATATATATATATATATATATATAAGGCATTAGGTAAATATATTGACAAATCTTAATACTACTTTTCATTAAATAATGAAAAAACAAATTATTAATTGTTAAAAAAGTAATATTAGTGAGATGTTCCTGTTAATAATTTTATTTTTAATTTGTTACTGAAAGATGGTAAAGTTTAGCAGTCTTTAACATAGGGTGGAAGGGAATTCCATGTTCTAGCAAGAGAAACTGTAAAATATTTCGAGTAATAGGTAGTGTGATGAGGAGGGATATAAAGGACAATGTGCTGATGGGATCGGGTATCTAATTTATGCGCATCAGAGGGTGTAGTGAAGCGGTGTGATAAATAAGGTAATTATGTGTGTAATATTTTATAGAGAAGACACAGGGAGTGAATGGTTCTACGATCTTGTAGGTGAAGCGATGACAATTGTTCCAGGGATGGTGTAACGTGATCAAATCTGCGTGTACCACAAATAAAACGTATGAAGAATTATGAACAGTGGGTAAGAACAGTATTTAGATCGTTCTCTATGAGTAAAAGAGTATCACAATAATCAACATGGGGCATTGCAAGTATTTATTTCTATTAACATTTTCCTTAGAGCAAATGGTAAACAATTTTTTAACTTTTAAGTTTTGTTTAGAAATTCCGACATCAGCTACGCTTCGCCAGCAAACAACTTTCGTCATAATAGCTATATAATTATTTAAATATAGTAAGAAAATAAAATAAACATGAAAACATGCACCGTTACTCTTTAAGGACTAGTCGAACTTATTTTGAATTGAAGGCTTTTTCCGCCTTCGCATAAGCACTCTATCTTATTCTTGAGCAAGGCCAATGCATTTTAGGACATTAAAATATGTTTACCTTAAACCGAATTCAACATGTATGGTGTTCAGCCAACCAAAGATTCCCCCTCGGTTCTTACAGCTATAAAGACCGTAAAACTCCATAACGGCTGGGCGCAAATATTATCATGTGAAAGGCGTTCGCTATTACGTGAATATAATTTAAAATACTGAACACGAGCCATTTTATGGCCATTTTTACTCCCAAGGCCCTCATCTCTATTACTCGTAAAGTTAAATAGAAGGCCACCGGGAAAAAAGAGTGTAGGCCTATTAATTTATTTCTATACCTCTTCCGAGCTAAGTTCCAGTTGTAATGTAAACAAACAATATGTATGGACTGGATTGTTATTGGTCGAATAACTGTTTTACCTTTAAGCGTGCAAGAAAATGTAATTCGCTTTCTAACACTCGAAATAAATATAACAAAAATATAAAATACGTATTATCTAGCACATGTCTATATAAGTTACATGGGAGAATTTTACTTACTAACTCACTGGCACTATCGAACCCGTAGGTTCATGGCCGCACGGACATAGCTCTCCATACATCCCTATCCTGAGCCAATGTTTTCCAATCATTCTCTGTATAATCTACTTCCCTCAAATTTTAGTTAATGTTATTCTCCCACCTCATTCTTGGTCTACCAACTGGGCGTTTCCCCTCTGATTTTCCTACAAGAAGCTTCCATGCACGTCTTTCATTCCCCATACGTGTCACATGGCCTGCCCATCGCAGTCTACGAGACTTATTATATCTGGCTTCGTATAAAGACCATGTAGTTCATTGTTATGTAGTCTTCTCCATTCACCTGTCTGTTCACCTCTCTTTGGTCCAAAAATGTTCCCAAGTACTTTATTCTCAAATATGGGAGAATTTAAAAAAATATATAATTACAATTTCAATTTTAAATAAATAAGCATTTCATTGTTTAATTTTTATGAGTTTCAATTATTTCAAATGGCTGCTTCTCCTATACAATTTTTAAAGCATTAAAAAGGAGAGAAACAAATTACTTTGAATGTTTTCAAACAGTTTAGTGAAAAATATCCTACATTAGCCATTGAGGATGTGGTGAAAATAACAGCAGAATTTACAGGCGAGTTAACATTGTGCAAATATTCTGCTCGTTGGCCAAATTAAACTGCAAATAAAGGCTGTATATCGACATCTTGGAAAAAACTTAAACTTCTGATAAGGTAAGCCAATATATAATTTGTGATGAAACAATAAGAAATGGAACTTACCAATTATTGGTATCATCTTATCTCGTATTCAGTCTTATTTGCCGTATTAGGATTGTATAAAAAATAGAGCAGATATAAAATTAATTAGTTTATTGGTTGTTATATAGCCTAAGAAAAATGTTTCTATCGTTGACACTTCCATAGATAATTCAGTCATATGGGGATAAAAGTAGCACCACGATTCCCCCTATAGACGGAGTCGGCGGAGTAACCTTATGCAAGTTTGTTTTCGGTACAACTGGAACTGAGCTCGGATATAGTATAGTTGAAAATAAAGGTAGTCTAGCACTTATTCTTTGCCTGTTCAACCCCGATTTTTAAGAACGTAAAAATCCTGAATATGACTTTCCTCAGAAGGAAAACAAAGCTGTGGTTCTCGTATCAGATTCACGGAATGTAAAAGAACCTCAAGCCAGTAAGTGAGCAAAAAGTTGTCTGCTCTTACAGATCCCATACTTGAACTGCGATGCTAATAACTTAAGTTGTGAAAGAGCGACGTTGAAATAAAATACTATTACATTATTCCTCCACTCAACGAGACAGGCCTAGAAGGCCCTTAGTCCATCAGCCTGTTCTGGCCTCACATTCACACCTGTTCATCACAAAACACCCAGTGTAGGGGTGATATGTAGCTATCCAAATTCCTCAAGATGCTGGGTAAACACCGCACCGGTCTCATACTGTCCATGAAAAATTATCTTCGCCCATGGGGATTCGAACTAGCGAAAGTCCCATAGCTCTGCACCAAGACACAATCCCTTACTTTGAGTCCGGAGGTGGTACTAGTACCATGTCATTTAAATGACACTGAAGCCGGAAAATTAAATCCCTCGGCATGCCTGTGCCGGCAGATTTACATGGGTGTTTTTCTGAACAAGAAAAACGCCCCTGTAAAGTCCGCAGGCACAGGCATGCCGAGGGATTTAATTTTCTCCGGCTTCAGTGTCATTTAAATGCCATGGTACTAGTACCACTGCCGGATTCGAAGTGTTCGCTATGGCGAGGGATATTTACTATAATAATTCCACGAATAATACCATAAGCGTCGTCTACATGAGGGCAAGGTAAATCGTACAGTATGGACAATGTCTTATGAGATACCGTTAAATATTATTAATATATTAGTATTAATGTTTTTGTAAAACCAAGATAAAAATGTATAATGTTATGGCGGTTCCCACAATATTGTATGGATGTGAAACTTGGGCTCCAGTGAAAAGACAGAAGGATAGAATACAGACGGCAGAGATGCGGTTCCTAAGACAAGTAAAAGGATGTACAAGATTTGATAGAATAAGAAATGAGGATATAAGAGAAGAATTGAAAGTACGGCCTTTATTGGATAAAGTCACGAATTACAGACAGAAATGGATTGATCACATGGATGGAATGAGCAAGGAGAGATATCCATTGTTAGCCAGGAATTATCAAGCAAGAGGAAGGCGTGATGTTGGAAGACCTAGAAGACGTTGGGCTGATGCAATATGAAGTCGGAACGGGCAATTGCCTAATCCCTGGAGTGATGATGATGATGATGATGATGTTTTTGTAAGAATAAGAACTGAAATGAAAACAGGAGGCCTGGAGGGCATGGAGTGGATGGATAGAGACGAGTGGAGAAAGAAAATAAAACTTTAAGCACAGAAAGATGTATAAACATTAAAAATCTATATATAAATTAATTAATGTTTTTGTCACCTAATAGCAATCTGTTCTGAAAAGAATAGTGTTGTAAACAGTAAAAGTTACTTATCAGATAACTACAGATAGAACAGCAACAACTGAAGAATAAAAAAAAGTTTTAAATGCAGGTTACCATAATTGTATGATTAATTGTAATAATCTGAAATGTACGCACATTATATTTAAATAAAGAGAAGCTTGGATGCCCTCCCAATATAGAGTCATCCGAAAGCCAAACTTGGCAAGATCCCGCGTGATCGACTATTCCGATTGAGGTTTTAAGCTGTTTCCCTCAATCCAAAGAGCAAATGCTGGAATAGAACCCCAAAAGGTCCGCTTCCGACTTCACTCTGCTAATTAACTTCAAATTTGAATTCAAAATTTAAACCGGGGCTAATGTATTTTACAGGAACCCGGGGTTCTACCTATTAAGGAGGACCAAAATGGATCGCTCACCGCCAACACTTAAGTGATGGCCGCAGAGCTTTCCATCTATCTATCTATCCTAAATTCACGTTTTGCTCTCAGGTATCTCATATCTGTAGCAGTAGTGAACAGTTTATTTTAAATAGTAGGGAATAACAAACTCCATGGCGCGACAGGCCATCTGTCACTATTGAAGAAACGTATCTTATAATTAATTACAATGGTCAACATGATTTTTGTCTCTTGAGTACCAATAGTTGTACTTAATGCAGTTTTCTATCGTGTTTTCAAATATGTATTCGGAATTTATCCATCACCAACAGTTTTTATTTAAATTTCAATTAATGTATCTAAATAATTATTTTTTTAATAAGCGTTTTTTTTTTTCGTCCATTTATTATCTTGATGCAGTGACCGATGAGCACGGGGAACACTTTCATCAGGAGATTTCAGCTATGGAAAAGAGATATCAAGGCAAATGGAATCCTAATATGCTGGCCGATTATTGTTGGACTATCAAGAGGGATGCTCCACAGGCGAAATATAGCAGAAAATCGTCATTTCTTACTTTTTTGGTGAGTCCGAATATTCGAATATTGTGTAGTTACGAATGTAGAAAATATTAAACTGTTTGAAATTATTATAAATGCATGTCTCTCGGAAACCTTGTGTGATGTAGAAAACCCGATATCACATTTGAATTCAGGAGAAAAAATACTATCAGAATAACATATTTTTCTTTCTGAGACAAAAAAAAAACTTTATTTTTTGTTGATCAGTGTTATTATTGAAAAGATCTCTCAAAAAGTATGTAACTCCATACTTCTAGAATATGATTTTAAGGTACTAAAATTAATCCAATATTCATGTTTCATGATCTAATTTTCTCCAACTTACTCAGTAGTTGGCATACTGGTAAGTACGTGGCATCATATACCACTTGATTCAGCTTGGTTATAACATAGTCCATCCATTCATAGTAATTCTGCCCGAGGGTAGGTCTTTAACTACAATCATAGCATTTTCATGCTATGCTTTGCAGCTTTATTGGGGAATTATAGATGTGATAGCTTCCCGTTGCTTTCCACACCGGTGAAGGATGATGATAATGATGATGTTGATGGCCGGGTGATTTTCGGAGACCGTTGGGTCCTAAGCTTCCTGACATTTGTCTTACAGGTGAGGAAAAACCCCGAAAAAACCTCACCCAGGAGCCTGTCCCGACCGGGAATCGAACCCGGGCCTGCTGTGTGACAAGGCAGCACGCTATCTCGAGACCACAGCGGTGGACTATAAGATGGTGTTCCATCTAAAACAAATGTCACGCTAAATATTGTAAAAAAGTAAAGTGATCCCACAACAGGCCCGGAGGCCCTTGGGGTAGTAGGAAATTAAGGCTCCCACATTTTCGGCATTTTATGTCAGCCGGGTTGTCAGCCCTGCGTGACGGCCGCCTTTACCCCCAGAACAAGCGTCTGGTACTCATTTCCGTTAGAGGCTGAGTCGAGGCCAGAGGGTCAGAGGGTCAGTTTAAAAATCCTGACCCCAACGGGACTTCGACCCTCCGGCTTGTTACTCAGTGCCTTAACCACTACGCTACGGCGTGCCCCCACTAAATATTGTGGTTTACATTATTTTTCGATATTGATATTCAACTTTATGTAACTGATGAAAATATTTGGTTAAACTATTTTATAAAATTATGGACACAGAAGAAATCACTTGAAAATTGACCTACATCAGTTAATAATTATGCATAACTGTTCGCAATGGAAGATCTATCAAACAGTAAGAACAACAAAGCTCCAGGAGAAGCTCTAATAAACACAGAATTATATAAATATGCTACCAAAAAAATCAAACACGTTTGCTAACATTTTGTAACCATATTCTAAATGGGAAACACCCCAAATAGTTGGAATAAAACTACAATACTCCCTATTCATAAAAAAAGAAGGCAAAAAGGACTTAAAATTATAGAGGAATCTCATCCCTTGTCAGATCTCCGAGGAAGGAGATCTCTGGGAAGACCACTCAAAAGATGGCAAGAGACCTTAACGGATCATCAGGCCTAATGCATGGAAGGAAGATGATAATGATATTCAAATTACTGTTCCATAAATTAATTGTTTAAGATCAAACAAATTTCATAACAATTACTAGTTTAAAAATTTTGAAATGTAGTGGTTTGAGTAATGTGTTTCATACATATGTTATCATTATAATCCCAAACACGAAAACTAACGCTTAAAAATCGTCAACGCGTTTCAACAGCAAAGCTATCATTATCAAGACTGTATAAAAATGTAAAAACAATTAAAGTTTCAAGTTACGTCACATCATATGACTGACAATTACAAATTACTTGTTAAAGTAACTTGAAATTATACTTACTTACTTACTCACTGGCACTATCGAACCCGTAGGTTCATGGCCGCACGGACATAAGCTCTCCATACATCCCTATCCTGAGCTAATGCTTTCCAATCATTCCCTGTATAATATACTTCCCTCAAATCATAGTTAATGTTGTTCTCCCACCTCATTCTTGGTCTACCAACTGGGCGTTTTCCTTCTGGCTTTCCTACAAGAAGTTTCCATGCACATCTTTCATTCCCCATACGCGCAACATGTCCTGCCCATCGCAGTCTACGAGACTTAACTGTTCTTATTATATCTGGCTTCCTATAAAGACCATGTAGTTCATTGTTATGTAGTCTTCTCCATTCACTTGTCTGTTCATCTCTCTTTGGTCCAAAAATTTTCCTAAGAACTTTATTCTCAAATACTCGTAACCTCCTTTCCTCCCTTAAAGTAAGAGTCCATGTTTCGCACCCATATAATATAACTGGTAGAATAATAGTTTTATATATTTTCAGCTTAACGTTTTTTGAAAGGAGTTGGGACATCAAAAGTCTCTGCAATGCATAATAGCATGCATTTCCAGAATTGAGCCTATGTTTAATTTCTTTGTGCATCTCATTCCTATTTGTGATTATTGTTCCTAGGTATTTGAATTCAGCCAATTCCTCAAAATTTCCCTCATTTGTCATTAGCTGTCCATTTCCATTATATAATGTATTTCTACGTGTGACCATATATTTAGTTTTACTGATATTTACTTCCAGTCCTACTTTCTTAGTGTTACTCAATAGTATGTGCGTGTTGGCCTTTAGTATCTCCTCGCTATCGGCCAGTAGTACTACATCATCAGCATAAACTAACAGCTTATTAATACCATTCAACTTGAAATTATAGTTGTTTTATTTGTATATATATATTTTTTTATTCAATCTTGATAATGATAGCTTTGCTACTGAAACGCGTTGACGATGTTTACTTTTTTGTTTGGTATTTGGGATTATAATGATAATATATGTATCAATTATCAACAGAAAGAGGTCATGAATCTAATATAGTGTGTTTCATGTTGCAGTACAAATGGGGTGACAGGTACAGTGACGGTGAACGGATTAGAGCGCGATGTTCGACGTTTTCGAAGACATTCAAGTTACATTATGCAAGATGACAAATTGCAGCCACTTCTTACAGTCCAGGAGGCCATGGCTATCGCAGCCAATCTCAAATTGAATTCACAATTTTCTTCCAAATTAAAACAAGAGAGGGTAAGTATTTTTACTCATCTTAACAGTTTGGGGAGGAGAAATATACAGTATGTTTTAGGATTCAACTAAAGAAATTTATTTAGTTATATAAGTGTTTCACACAAGAAATTGGAGGTAATTCCAGGATCTCAAACCAAAAACATGGGAGTTAACAGTTTTTAATTTTTTTTTAATATAATTAACTAACTCACTGGCACTATCGAACCCGGAGGTTCATGGCCGCGCGGACATAAGCTCTCCATACATACCTATTCTAAGTTAATGTTTTCCAATCATCCCCTGTACAATCTACTTCTCTCAAATCATATTTAATGTTATTCTCCCACCTCATTCTTGGTCTACCAACTGGGCGTTTTCCCTCTGATTTTCCTACAAGAAGCCTCCATGCACGTCTTTCATTCCCCATTCGTGCCTGATGTCCTGCCCATCGCAGTCTACGAGACTTAAGTGTTCTCATTATATCTGGCTTCCTATAAAGACCATGTAGTTCACTGTTATGAAGTCTTCTCCATTCACCTGTCTGTTCATCTCTCTTTGGTCCAAAAATGTTCCTAAGAACTTTATTTCATAAAACTTACGTTGGGAATTAATATTATGAGGCTTTCAAATTAATAAAATGAAAATGAGTCGTAAATCATCTCACCTCATACATTTCGTTTTCTTCACACCACAAGACCAGAGTTTCTGGAACAATTGTTCCTATCTTCAGCCATCTTTTGGACTGTTGAATTTTTACCTTCGCCATCATCAAACGTGAAGACAAAAATTCAACAGTCGAAAAGACGGCTGAAGATAGAATTCCGCGGTCCTGCTATTGTAAAGAACATAAAGTGTATGAGGTGAGATGATTTACGATTCATTTTAATTTTATTAATTTATTAATTTTTTAAAAGTGGTACAGTATTGTACAGCATTTATAGTCATCTGCAGGATTCTTCATTTATAACCTAACGGGCACAAGGCGTTTTGCCTGTGTGCAGTTGGATGTGCCACAGCCGACTTTGCTCCTACATAAACTCCGCGTGTAAAGCATGAATAAAAATCTTACCTTGTAGAAGATGCTGGAAATGTCGTCCATCCTCGACTAAACAGGCATTATATCGTGAAAACACATTCTGATTCACTTAAGTTGATTTCAACAAGATTCTGCTAATGCTCACACAGCAGAGAGGAATCCATAAATAAAATTAGGGAAGTGTTTCAAGATAGAGTGATTAGTGCTGGTGTATGGCCCTCTCGCTCCTCTGATCTAACAGTGTGTGGTTTTTACTTGTGGGGTAACCAGAAAGACAAAGTTTATGAGACAAATCCTAGTACTTTGGAAGAACTAAGACAAAATATTAGAAATGAAATCGGAAACATAACAGTGGCCCAACTTAATCAAGTGAATCAGAATGTGTTTGCCCGATATAATGCCTGTTTAGCCGAGGGTGGACGACATTTCCAGCATCTTCTACGAGGTATGATTTTTATATATGTTTTGCGCGGGAGATTATGTAGGAGCAAAGCCGGCTGTGGCACACTCAACCGCACACAGGGAAAACGCCGGGTGCCCGTTACGTTATAAATGAAGAACTCTGTATTAAAAGTAGACCCGCGCCGTAGCCAAGTGGTTAAGGCAGGAAGCCTTGGGGCAGAGCTACGGGACTAGCGCTGGTTCGAGTCTCCATGGGGAAAGAAATTGTCTCATGGTATTTCGCTCAGTAAGGGACCGATGCCCACCCAGCATCATGAGGCATTTCGGTAGCTACAGTAAGTAGTGGCTCCAGGTTGAGAAAACCAGTTATAACGGCTGGGGGACTCGACATGCTGACCACATGTCATCCCTACACTGGCTGGATAATCATCTACCTCTGTGATTGACACATGTGGATGTGAGGCCAGCAGCCGGCTGGTAGGTTAAGGGCCTTCTAGGCCTGTCGCGCCAGGTGGAGTATTAAAAGTAAATAGGGATACTTAAAGTTATGTTACTTAGCATAGCTCTAAATATAACGAACAAATCGTATAATAGTATAGGCCTACTTTGGAGATTTTTTCACGTCAGATTATTCATGCATTATTACATTATAATGATTATAGTCACATGTTTTTTTTTTTATAAAATACTTGAGGGCATGGAATGCAACACTATTTTATCCCATAATAAGCATTAGCATACTGTGAACAATAAGACGCGAAATAATAGTATATTACAATTCGAGGTTGGGAAGTGGTTTTTACAATTGCTCGGTTTTTAATTTTCGAGATTCTGTATGAAACATTTCACAAACGTGTGTTGTACATTATTTTTTGCACGATAGTGTTTCAATATAATAATAGTAAAATTATAACACCTTTGTTGGAAATATTTGCGTTCATTATAAACGACTGGCGTTAGCAGTCTGACCAATGCATATACGGTAAATGCCGAAAATAATTTAGTTGAGACTACAGTAGGCTGTGACACAATCAGTCATAAAATGGCGGCAAGTACGAATTTGTTTTATATTGTTTCAAATAAAGTTCAGTTAATTTAATATGCAGTGATTTGATTCGTATAATGTACAGGGCTATTGAAAGAAGTAACAGACTTCAAACATTTATTTCTTCTAAAAAATACCCTCTTTTATCCCCCCCCCTATACCTGACACTCTTGAAAATCTGCGACATCGAATTGTTGAAGCTGTGAATTCGGTAACCAGAGATCAACTGAATCGTATGTGGGCAAGAAATGATCCACCGTTTTGATATTTGTCGTGTAACACATGGTGCTCATATTGAATGCATAAAATAGTGAAATTTGAACTTTTCTCTTTCCAGGAATATTAGAATTGTGTTTCTATTTTTTGTAGTTTGGAAGATATAAATGTTTGAAGTCTGTTCCTTCTTTCTGAATAGTCCTGTATATTAATACTACATTTTGGATATATTTTTGTATATACATTGTACGTAGTATACATAGAGGACAGTGATTTTACCTCCCGCCCTAGGATGTAATATTACAATTTACTTAGTTATGTATAGGTTGGCAACCCCGAAATTTATTAAATTGAATTTTCAATCATGGTCGCCATTCCTGTAAGTACGACAGAACGCATCGTCATGCAAAAACATTTTTGTTAATAGTTGAATGCAGGCTTTCACGGCCGGTAATCATAATGTTGAGTGATTCCGGGTTCTGTGGCCGTGGTCCATAGTTGGTGTTGATACCAGACGTTTCGCCCTCAACTGCGGAGGGCATCTTCAGTGGCGAGTGCTTCTACGCCTAGAAGCACTCGCCACTGAAGATGCCCTCCGCAGTTGAGGGCGAAACGTCTGGTATCAACACCAACTATGGACCACGGCCACAGAACCCGGAATCACTCAACATTATTTTTGTTAATGTTATGCAAGATTTTATAATAATTCAGTCATAATATATTAATCCCGTATGCGCCTCTCAGCCCCCCTACCCTCTCAATTGTCAGATTGCGGTTTATATTCGCTACCTTGCCTTACATATCTAAAATTATGTACACTTGCAACAACAGAGCTAAGGTCTACAACCGAAACTAGCGGCATTTTATCACACAACAATCACCTTTGCCGGTATTTTGAGTTTAACATTATGTATTGTTCATTTAAGTTTGTTTCAGTAAGAAGTTAGACATTCCCTCCATGGTATCTTTACCTTGTCGTGGTGGAGTGGCTTGCGTGCTTAAATGATCCTGAGAGCTATGCCGGCGGTAGCATTGCTGCCGATAGGGTTACCCATGCCGGACTGGTCGAAGGTGATAAGCCAGACGAAAAAAGTACCTTGGGCGAAAGAGTGACGATCTTTCACCGTAAAAATACAACCGTCAAGAAATGCGGACATGGGTTCATCTGGGGTAAAATTTTCCGGAGGTAAAATAGTCCACATTCGGTTCTCCGGGCGGGGACTACTTCAGGGAACCCATGCCAAAGGCTCAAACACAGGGACATGTTCCTAGGAACATGGAATGTTAGGACTTTATACAATAGTGGGGGCACTAGAGATATTAACGCGGGAACTAGATAAATCGCCCTTGGATATAGTCGCTTTACAGGAAGTTAGGTGGCCAGGAGAAGGTAGTCAGGAATCAGGAACCTTTGCATTATTCTATGGGGGTGCAGAAAGACCGGCATTTGGAACGGGTTTTTTAGTCAGAAGGAGGATCCTATCTGCTATCCGAGATATTAAGTTTGTTAATGATAGGATATCATACATAATTCTAAAGGGTAAACGACATGATTTTATAATTGTAAATGTACATGCCCCCACAGAAGATAAAGATGACAATCAAGGATGAGTTCTATGAAGAATTAGAATGCTTATTTGATAGCCTTTCACGATATCATATGAAAATTGTCTTAGGAGATTTTAATGCAAAAGTGGGGCGGGAAGATATATTCAAACCAACAATAGGCAAATTCAGTCTTCATGAAGATAGTAACGACAACGGGGTTAGATTAGTCACATTTGCCACATCAAAGAATCTGAATGTTAAGAGCACAACATTTCAGCATAAGGATATTCATAAATACACCTGGACGTCCCCAGATGGAGAAACTCGGAACCAGATAGATCATGTATTAGTGGATAAACGCTGGCACAGTAGCATCATTGATGTTAGATCAGTTAGAGGGACAGACTGCAATTCGGATCATCATCTGGTCAGAGTGAAAATCAGACAACGGTTATCGCTTATGAGAGGAACGAATGCTAAAGATGATTCTGTAAAATATGAATTAAAAAACTTGAGAAATGATGAAATGCGGCAAGAATTCCAAATCAAAATTGCTAATAGATTTGAAGTACTGGAATCTTCAGATGACAATGTGGCAAACGAAGAAGAACCTGATATAAATAAAGAATGGGAGGCTATAAGAGATACTATTAAATTGTCAGCATCAGAAAGCATTGGTTGTTTAAAAAAGAGGCAAAACAAGAAATGGTTTGATGAGGAATGTGCCGACATTGTAAAGAAAAGAAAACTAGCAAAAATTAAATGGTTACACGAGCCAAATGAGTAAATTTAGAGCATTGGGTAGTATTAGACGGGAAACCACTAAGTTACTAAAGAGTAAAAGAGGGAATATTGAGAGAGAAGATTAATGATCTTGAAATGAATGCAAAAAATAGGAACATTAGAGAATTATATCAGGGAATTAGTATAGAGAAGAAAGGGTTTCAGGCTAGAACAAACATAATTCGAAATGAAAATGGGGATATGATTGCATATTCTAGGAGTATATTAAATAGATGGAAAAATTACTTTAATCAGCTATTAAATGTACATACAGAACAGGACATTGAGGAGGATAAGTTACAGACAGCAGAAATGCTAGTCGCAGAGCCAAGTGCATTAGAGGTTGAAATGGCGATTGAAAAATTGAAGATGTATAAAGCATCAGGTTCAGATGAGATCCCAGCAGAACTGATAAAATCAGGGGGAGAAAAATTGATGGACAAGATACGCTGGTTGCTTAGTATGATTTGGGAAAAAGAAGCTCTTCCAGATGAATGGAAGGAATCAATTATTGTACCAATTTATAAGAAAGGAGATAAAACTGATTGCAACAACTACAGGGGCATCTCATTACTTTCAACTTCATACAAAATTCTTACAAATATATTAGTAAGCAGACTTACTCCCTATATTGATGACATTCTAGTAGATCATCAATGTGGATTTAGAAGAAACAGGTCTACAACAGATCAGATTTTTAGTATAAGACAGATTTTAGAATAGAAATGGGAATATAATGGCACTGTACATCAACTATATGTACACTTCAAAAAAGCATATGATTCAATTAAAAGGGAGAAGTTATATAGTATCCTGCTGGAGTTCGGAATTCCTAAAAAGTTAGTTAGACTTATACGAATGTGTCTAAATGGCACAAAGAGTAGGGTGCGTGTAGGCAAACAGTTTTCGGACACATTCGAAATCCAGAATGGGTTGAAGCAAGGAGATGCACTATCTCCTCTACTATTTAATTTTGTACTAGAGCATGCCATTAAATCTTTAGAGAATGAGAAAGGCTTACAACTCAATGGTATTAATAAGCTGTTACTTTATATTGATGACGTAGTACTATTAGCCGATAGCGAGGAGATACTAAAGGACAACACGCACACACTATTGAGTAACACTAAGAAATTAGGATTGGAAGTAAATATCAATACAACTAAATATATGATCTCACGTAGAAATATATTGTATAATGGAAATGGACAGCTAATGACAAATGAGGGAAATTTTGAGGAAGTGCCTGAATTCAAATACCTAGGAACAATAATCACAAATAGGAATGAGATGCACAAAGAAATTAAACATAGGCTCAATTCTGGAAATGCAAGCTATTATGCATTGCAGAGACTCTTGATGTCCCAAACTCCTTTCAAAAAACGTTAAACTGAAAATATATAGAACTATTATTCTACCAGTTATATTATATGGGTGCGAAACATGGACTCTTACTTTAAGGGAGGAAAGGAGATTACAAGTATTTGAGGATAAAGTTCTTAGGAAAATTTTTGGACCAAAGAGAGATGAACAGACAGGTGAATGGAGAAGACTACATAACAATGAACTACATGGTCTTTATAGGAAGCCAGATATAATAAGAACAGTTAAGTCTCGTAGACTGCGATGGGCAGGACATGTTGCGCGTATGGGGAATGAAAGACGTGCATGGAAACTTCTTGTAGGAAAGCCAGAAGGAAAACGCCCAGTTGGTAGACCAAGAATGAGGTGGGAGAACAAAATTAACTATGATTTGAGGGAAGTAGATTATACAGGGAATGATTGGAAAGCATTAGCTGAGGATAGGGATGTATGGAGAGCTTATGTCCGCGCGGCCATGAACCTACGGGTTTGATAGTGCCAGTGAGTAAGTAAGTAAGAAGTTAGACATTGGTAAGAAAACCTTCCTCTTTTTTTTAATGTCGATATGAAATCATTTAAAGCGAAAATATTATCATGCTTAAAGGCTATCCGCTCTTTAAGTGATCCTCACCAAAACAAAACCACGTGACCTGCTCGCTTTTCATTGGTTATGGACATCGACTTGCGATATAGAAGCAATAAGCACGCAAAAAATTAGTTCCCTTCATTAAATTAAAAATATGCCCTCTGAATATACTTTTTATTCTTCGTGAATGAAAATAATAATATTCGACACATTGAAAATATTCTAAAATATACCTAATCAATAATTACAACTTAAAATAGTTTATTACATATGGATGTTGCTTTGAGTCATGCTTCAGTCGATCCTGATGCACAAAAAATGGCTGAAGCAGTCGAGTGTTCTGTTGCTTCGTCGCCATTTAAATTTTTAAAACACGAGTATGGCGCAAATAGCGGAAGGATACAATTAGGCTTTGTTTATGTTAGAATCACTGGCCTAAGAGCGGATAAGGTATAGTCCTGCTGAAAGCTTCAAACTTGCAGTTGTAAGAAAATGTTTAAGGTATTTTTTCTTCCCTGGTCCGACTGTTGCTTATTTTCGTGCCAAACTTTTTTTTCTCGAAATTTAAGGGTGAGACTTATACCCAAGGATGGTATATTTTCTGTCCAATACGGTATTTATTTTATTAAAAAAATAATAAGTGAGATAGTTGATTAATGTAACTTATATAACAATTTTGCAACAGATTATTTATTAACTTCAAACTTTTGCTATGAAATATGATATTTTGTATTGTCAGGTGGACCAAATTCTATCAGCGATGGGACTGAATGAAGTGAAAAAAACATTAACGGGCAGTCTGTCTGGTGGTCAACGTAAAAGACTTGCCATCGCTCTTGAACTAGTCAACAACCCACCTGTCATGTTCTTTGATGAACCAACAAGGTACAGTTCCTTTCATAATTGAATATATAATTCCTTAAAGTTTTATCATTAGTTTAACACTTCTCACTGAAGGATAAATTTTATTTGAAGAGAAAAATTTTCGCCTAGACCGAGACTCGAACCCGGGACCTTTGGCTTTCGGGGCCAACTCCTCTACCAACTGAGCTACCGAGGCAAGTTGCGACCTAGACGCAAATTTTCCTCTTATATACGTTGTAATTCCCTCATGCCAAATGCTATGAAGCATTTGCTTTTCTCTTTGCAAATGGCGGCTTCTTAGTTAAGAAGATATTTTTATTTGGGAATTTAAACACCACTTTATAAAGCCAATAGGGCTTCTATAGATGTTTTCATCATTAATTTAACACTTCTCACTGAAAGATAAATTTTATTTGAAGAGAAAAAAATTTTTACAACGTATATAAGGGAATTACAACGTATATAAGAGGAAAATTTGCGTCTAGATCGCAACATGCCTCGGTAGCTCAGTTAGTAGAGCAGTTGGCCCGGAAAGCCAAAGGTCTCGGGTTCGAGTCTCGGTCTAGGAGAAAATTTTTCTCTTCAAAAACAACTTTTTTTTTACTATTAGTGAATTTCAGCACGACATAGTCAAAATTATAGAAAAAATTAGACGAATAAGAGAAAAGGAGAATTTATGCTAGGGTTTTCATCCTGTAAATCCATATTCAGTTACCAGATAATTTCAGGCTGAGGTTTTTAAATAGAGCCAATAGAGTTTTAGGCTGTTTAAAAGAAACCATTTGGAAAAATAAATACGTAAGAAAAAATGCTAAAACTAAAATATATAAAGTTATTAAGTTATGTAGTAGGAAATAACACTGTGAGGTTTATTTCAATTAATTCGAGTTGTTTTTTGACTCATCTCATATTTCTTGACTTCTCTGCAGATCCAGGGTTTCGTCACTGCTTTTGTGACATTCTCGATGCAAAACCAAGTTCACAACTGTTGTCCAACGGTTTTCTCTCCTGTAGATTGATTTCTGCGCTCTTTGATGGCTGACCGATGAACTTCCAAATCAATCCCCTCTCATTTTCTCTGGGTTTTTCAAAATTCATAGTTTTCTTTTTATTCTTGCATATGTAAATGTTCTTCCAAATTGTGAGTTCTTTTAATTTTTCTAACTGTTTAAGTTTTTTTAGCCTTGGTTTCAATTCTGTGTTTTTCTGACCAAACATGTGCAGCTATTGCAGATTTTTCTGTTTCTCCATCTTTAACATTTCTAAGGTGTTCTTTCAATCTTGTATTTAATTTCCTTTTGTTTTCCCTATGTATATCTTTTCACAATCCTTACAATAAATTTTATAAATTTCTGATTTGTTGCAGTCCTCAATCTTTTCATTTTTGTTGGTTTTGATTAAATTATTTAAACTGTAATCATTTTTCGGTGCTAATTTAATGTTGAATTTGTTGACAATTTTTTTAAACTTGTTAAATACTAATGGTGGTATGTGAATTTCTTGAATTTTTTACCAATTTCTTTATCTATCTGAAGACTACTTTCATTTATCATTTTTTGTTTCTTAAATTTATTTATTTTTTTGTGAATCATATTTTCTAGAAATCCATTATCTTTTGCAATTTTTATAATTGC
Organism: Diploptera punctata; assembly: GCA_030220185.1. Lineage (NCBI taxonomy): Eukaryota > Metazoa > Arthropoda > Insecta > Blattodea > Blaberidae > Diploptera > Diploptera punctata. The sequence goes on along the minus strand of JASPKZ010007429.1, from coordinate 233,158 downwards.
ATTCACCCGTTGTATGTTTTTTGCACACATTGCCATTGATTTAGGTTTTGAAGTGGAATTTTTCATGTTATATTTGCTGGCAATTTTGAATAATTGATACGCTGCTATTTGTAAACTATCTTCAGAATCTGATAATATTATTTGATCATTATCATATAATATTGTTTGGACTGTTATAATTTAATATTAAATTATTAATATTTTCAATATTAAAAAAAAAGGTTTATTATGTTTATAGTGGTCTCGACAGCTGTACGTCTCGGCAATGTGTAACAGTGCTCAAGTTACTTGCAAGAGAAGGTCGTACCGTGGTTTGCACAATACATCAACCTAGTGCAACTCTTTTTGAGATGTTTGACCATCTCTATGTTATAACTGATGGTTTGTGCATTTACCAAGGAAGCACTAAAGGCATGGTACCGTATCTCTCTGAAGTTGGTTTGGACTGTCCACCTTACCACAATCCAGCAGATTTTTGGTAAGTCTATGTTCATATTATATTATGTCCTTAAAGCAAAGTCCACTGTTCCATGAATCTGTTATCTTTATACACATATCTTATATATAAAAAATTAATGTTTGTTTGTTTGTTCGTACTTTATGCGCGGCATTACCGTTGATTCAATTGTGATGGGGTTTTTTTGCAAAATGTTCAGGAGATTCCTGGGATGAACATAGGCAATAAGAGAGTTGTGATACTTAACTCCTACACCCTTAAAAATCGCCCTTTGTAGTGGAAAACGTGAAAAAAGTAGCTCTTTGGACGCTTAAATGGCTTACGCTGCCTAAACCATAAGAAATACACAAAATTAATGTATATAGAATTGAATATCTCACAAAGCTCTACAAAAAAGTCCATGACAGCATATGTTTATCTCTTACGGATAACTCACAAAAACCATTTTTGTCTTTCATTGATACCAAGAGTCCCTTATCTCTTACGGTTAACTCACAATAACCATTTTTTGTCTTTCATCGATACCAAGAGTCTTGCGCCATAGCCGATTGGTTAAAGCAAGAAGTCTTGGCGCAGAACTACGGGACTTACATGGTTCGAGTCTCTAAGGGGGAAGAAATTTTTCTCATGGAATGTTGGCCAGTATGGGACCGGTGCATAGTGGGTCAAAAATGAAATCTTGCTGAAAAAAAAAACTCTCATCAATTTATCTTTTTTTTTCACTCTAATATAATTGTAATATGACGGTTCTTAACTTATCTGCAAAGGAGGGTACAATTCTAATGTTCATGACTATGTGACGTCATCATTCACACTTCTTGAGCTACAACAGAAGGCTGTAAGAGGTTTTCTTGCGAACTTATTTAATAATATTTGAAGAGAAAAATTTTCGCCTAGACCGGGACTCGAACCTGGGACCCTTGGCTTTCCAGGCCAAGTGCTCTACCAACTAAGCTACCGAGGCGAGTTACGATCTAGACGCAAATTTTTCTCTTATGTACGTTGTAATTCCCTCGCGCCAAATGCTTGAAACCATAGCTTCTATCTTTGCAAATGGCGGCTTCTTAGTTAAGAAGACATTTATTGGGAATTTAACACTACTTTATAGCCAGTAGGGCTTCTATTGACGATTTTTATTATTAATTTAACACTTCTCATAGAAGGATAAATTATATTTGAAGAGAAAAATTTTTATTTAATAATATCTAATTATGTCCTAATTGCTGAATTTTATGGTAAAAAATTAACATATTTTTATTGTCCGCCCATGACATGAGAATTGAAAGTTCGGGCAGGACAACGTCTGCCGGGTGTCACGCTAGTATATATAAATGAATGTGAATCTGTCTGTCCTTTATGGACTCAGAAACTACCTGACCGATTTGAATGGATATTTACCATCATTTAGAGAACTTTTTTTTGGAACAATTAGCATATATAAGTTATGTAGTTAGGAAGTAACACTATGAGGTTATTTTAATTTATGTTGAGTTGTTTTTGACTCACTTCATACTTCTTAACTCCTTTGCAGACTCGAGTTTCGTCACTGCATTTGTGACATTCTCAATGCTATATCACGATCACAACTGATGTCCAATGGCAGAGAGAAGCCGTTGGATGTCAGTTGTGATTGTGATATAGCACTGAGAATGTCACAATTGCAGTGACGAAACTAGAGACTGCGAAGGAGTTAAGAAGTATGAGGTGAGTCAAAAACAACTCAACATAAATTAACATATATAACATTGACGATTTTATTATTAATTTAACACTTCTCATTGAAGGATAAATTATATTTCAATGAGAAGTGTTAAATTAATAATAAAATCGTCAATAGAAGCCCTACTGGCTATAAAGTAGTGTTAAATTCCCAATAAATGTCTTCTTAACTAAGAAGCCGCCATTTGCAAAGATAGAAGCTATGGTTTCAAGCATTTGGCGCGAGGGAATTACAAGGTACATAAGAGAAAAATTTGCGTCTAGATCGTAACTCGCCTCGGTAGCTCAGTTGGTAGAGCACTTGGCCCAGAAAGCCAAGGGTCCCGGGTTCGAGTCCCGGTCTAGGCGAAAATTTTTCTCTTTAAATATAATACATAACATTACCATATGTACTATAGGGCCAGAGCTAAATAAAAAGTGCATTGGTGCACTAAAAGAGTTCCACTTTGGGTGTTTAACCCTTTAGGTGTCATGAGCCGATTAGATCAACTCTGATGCTTCTGTCCATTACCTGCCAGATACTATACTTAAACTACTTGCAAAGCTGATCAAATCGGCAGAACTGATTTAAATCTCCGACACAAAAGATTTTACCAGTGACATGCAGAGGGTTAAATTGCTTATTCTGCCTAAACAGTAACAAATACATCAAATTAATGTATACAGAATTGAGTATCTCAAAAAATTCTACAAAAAAGTCTGCAACAGCATATGTCTATCTTTTACAAATAATTCACAATAACCATTTTTTGTCTTTCAAAATTAGATTAAAAGTAAGGTTTTAATTACAAAGACCATCGAAACAATACAATGTTATTTTTCTTCCTAAAATAAAACTATTTCCAATTCTGTAACATGTTAATTTAAAATATAACATCAAAATACAATGTTAATTCTTATCATAAGTAATGCCACGAGTGATTTCCAAATTATCGATAAATTCACGACTCATGAAGTGAGGAGTGAATTTATCTATAATAATTTGGAAATCAAGAGTGGCATTTGTTAGGACTATTTAACGAATAAAATTAAGCTGTTTACTCACAAACCATTATTTAACTATAGTTATTTTAAAATATTTATATATTTAATGTAAACGGCGATGTTTGAAAACAAATGAGAAACGTTATGTTTCACTTGTTTATCACTTCAATCAGATCATATTATTTATTGCCAAAGGAACGCAATATTGTAAGAATACACCCTAGTGGAGAAAAAATTAAACACAACAAACTGTATATTAATTCATTTCTGATATCCTATGATGTAAATATGACAATTCTATTTTTCTGGGAAAAAATATATTTAAGAAAGTGCAAAAAATGGTTTATTTTTTTGGTGGTATAATCAATTGCTACAAATGTTTTTATATTAACTCCCACATGTGGTATGTGTTGACATTCATGCACTATATATACAATCTGGTAGCCGTATTTCTTGGTGAGTCAGTCACTGCAAAATGATGCTATGACCTATTCAGAATGTTAAAAAGGAGGTGCTTTCTTTATTATGATAAACTTTAGTTGGTAAATTCTAGGCGAAACATGACTGTGATTGGTTGTAAATCAAAAATCATTGTAACGTGATTGGTCATTGACTCCCATTTGGGGCGTGAGTTAAATAGTCAAATTAAATATGTTGAGTTACCTTGAGCATTTAGTGAATGACAAATTTGTATAGGGTTACCATATAATTTAATTAACCCTTAATATTTCATTTATTTAGGTGTACGTGCCGGGTATTATATAAATTATTTCAATTTAGCATGATATTTTACATTCTTATTTATTTATTTATTTATTTATTTATTTTGACTCAATTCTAAACAATGCATAAAAAATATTCTATACACACAATTTCATTAAGCATACTAATCCTTGAATCATTATTTTTCTTCTTCTTCTTCTTCCTTCCAAGTATTAGGTCAAGGCCTGTTACGATCCTATAGAAAATTTTCCCTCCAGCGTTTCACCTTCCAGGAAATTCTCGTATAAGACTTGAAAGCATAATAATAGTCCCTTCGATTGGTTGCTGGCTAAAGGAAGGCAAGATCAGTGATGGGGCTGCCATCTTATAGTCTCTGGTCAGGCTTTTCTGGAGAAGAAAAGAAAATAAAGGAAAGAAGAAATGGAAGAAAGGAAAGACTCCCTAGCCCTCGGATGCCCTAATAGCGTCGGGGTCGAAAAAACAAGAGTTAACCAAGAGAGGTTAGATATTAAAGTTAAAAGAGTGCAAAACACAAGTAAGTGGAAGAAATGTTTTGCTCAGCTTGGGCACCTTGTGGTCGCCATCCACATACTATTATTATTATTATTATTATTATTATTATTATTATTATTATTATTATTATTATTATTATCGTATCATTATTGTTATTACCCTATAAAATGTTGTTTGTACATGATATTTACATTGCTACATTTATTGTATCTTTAACTGTTTATAATTAGTATAGTGTATATCTACATTTGTCGAATATTTATTTGTATTTGTGCTGGTTGAGTGGAAGAGAGGGCCTTATGGCCTTAACTCTACCAGAATAAATAAAGTATTATTATTATTATTATTATTATTATTATTATTATTATTATTATTATCCCCTAGATGAAGACCCCTGAGGGTATCATTATTTTTATCACCACCACCTTTATATTTTGAAACAGTTATTGTACAATGTTGATCAGAAGTAACACTATGAGGTATTTTATCAAAGAAATTGAATCAGTAATTTACACCTCACCTTATAATTTTCTCCCTCACCTGTACATGCCACATTAATTTTTAAGGAAAGAAATGGATTCCTTAGCCCTTATCCAGTTTTTAATGTAAGGGTTTGCCACAGACGAATCTAGCAAGACTGCATCTTTTCCTCTAATATTAGGTTATGTTTCTCAGTATTGGAGATCTCAACGGGAGATTATGGAGGCCACAATGAGGCTCTAATGGCAGCCATACAAAACGGCAAGTGCAACGATTGGCGGAGAAGACAGAGTGAAAGGAGTTCTTACTCTAACACCAGTGAGTATAAAGCTACTGAATCCATCATTAGGAGCATTTTTAGGCACTAAAGCTAAGATTATAACACATTATAATGACTAGAGCCCAGATTTGTATGCAAAATAAACTACTAAATATGCATGAAAAATGTAGAAAATATGCACACTAAAAATGCAAAAACAGATTGTAATAAAATCAATTAAATTATTTGCCGGTGTGAACATATTCCTAGATTTTATAGTAGATAAGGAACGTTTTCATGAGGTTTTTCTTTTGCGAAGTTCCTTCGTCTGTCAGTGAAGAAGGTTTTATACAATGAAAATGTCCTTTCTACATCACATGATATCACAAGTGCATGTGAAAAACACCACAATTCTTCTTCAATGAATTACGCTTATATCTAATTGACTGCACATACTTTATTATTTTAAAAAGTATTAAATAATTAATTACTAGTAATTAGCTGAAAAGAAAATTATAGTTTATTATCACATTTAGGAGTAAAATATGCATTTATGCATTAAAAATCTAAAATAAGCATTTTCCCCCAGAATATGCATTTCTATGCATTATCAAATACAGCTCAAATTGTCTGTGAAGGGGCTACTTAACATGTAAATCATTTCTGCATACTTTTTAATGCGTAAAAAGAACATGAATTTTGTATACAAATCCAGGCTCTAATAATGACTATTAAGGCTTTTTTTTTTCAATTAATTGAATGTAACTTGACGATTTTTATTATTAATTTAACACTTCTCATAGAAGGATAAATTATATTTGAAGAGAAAAATTTTCGCCTAGACCGGGACTCGAACCCGGGACCCTTGGCTTTCCGGGCCAAGTGCTCTACCAACTGAGCTACCGAGGTGAGTTACGATCTAGACGCAAATTTTTCTCTTATGTACGTTGTAATTCCCTAGCGCCAAATGCTTGAAACAATAGCTTCTATCTTTGCAAATGGCGCTAGGGAATTACAACGTACATAAGAGAAAAATTTGCGTCTAGATTGTAACTCGCCTCGGTAGCTCAGTTGGTAGAGCACTTGGCCCGGAAAGCCAAGGGTCCCGGGTTCGAGTCCCGGTCTAGGCGAAAATTTTTCTCTTCAAATATGAATGTAACTTGTTTATAGTAATTTAAAAATACTTTAAAGTTTCCTCAATGTTCTTTTGTTGTTAAATCTAGCAACATTTCTTTGATAGTTCAGGTGTTGCTTTGTATTAGGAAAGAAATAATGTTCCATTTAAGATTTAACCCTGCATATTCACACTTAATTTTTCTTACAAAAAGTACACACAGTGGTCTCACAGATCCAAAAGTTTTTTTGTGTGTTACAAAAAGTCTAGCAAAATATTTATGATTAAGTTGTGTGTTATTGTACTTTATTTTCATTGAAGAACACATGACACCAAAAAATATTGCAAAAAAATTATTAAAATATTAAAAATTACCATTTTTTTAAAAGTATTCTTTTTGTAGAGTGTTTAACAGATCGATTAAAAATATAAGTAGAAACATTACACAATTAAAATTAAATGAAAATGTTATTAGTTCAAATTATGACAACAGATATATGTTATGAGATTTTTTTTTTTTTAATTTGAGTAGTTCCATTATTTGGCACATTCAACACATGAGGTCCAACAACTGATGAATTAACTTCTATTCTCAACTACATATCTACACCAACTTAGATTGTAAGTAGCATGCGGGCAAGCTAACATCATAATTCAAATAAGTTAAAATACCTTCTTAGGTAAAATCCGTCATCCTCAACTTTTTAAAATATGTGATCTTTATGCCTGTAGGCCTTTCAGGACATCCGTCCCATCTTCAGCAGTTCATTCTTCGCTACAGCATCAAACATCAACCTGGATGCTGTAGCAAAGAATGAACTGCTGAAGATGGGACGGATGTCCTGAAAGGCCTACAGGCATAAAGATCACATATTTTAAAAGTTGAGGACGACGGATTTTACCTAAGAAGGTATTTTAACTTATTTTATTTTATGACTCTCCACCTCAACGGTTTTAACAATGAATTTTATTAGTATTGACCATAATTCAAATTTACATGAAGTGTCATGCTGCAATTTTCAGAAACTTTCACGCTATGTGAATATGAAATGTTGCTGGCGTACGACAAACCCCAATGTGTATGTGCGAGGTTAAATTAAAATTCTTTGTACCTCACCTCATATCCAATCCAAATGTTCCATTTACTTAAACATCATACTATCTGTGTTGTAATCTTAATTTTTTCTACATAAAAATTCTTTACCTAATTCTTACTTTTCAAAGTTTAATGCAATATAAGATTTTTCAGTTAAATAACAGCACCACAAGACTACCAGACAACCAATTAATAATGTAAAGTAAAATCTGTCTAAAATATTACTTCTATTAAGTGATCAGTTCTTTTAAATAAGATTATTTTCTAAAAATTAACATTAAAACAAATTTCAAAGAGCAAATGATTTCATTGTCAAGTGCTTGACATTAGATACCAACCAACCAATCAACATTAAAACAAATAAAATCATTATAATATGATCTGCAATTTTTTCCCCATTTTTTGACAAAAAATTGTGAAAGTGATGTGCTGAATTTGAAAATGGCTAGTTCTTCTATAACATGTACTGATTTCATGTACTTCCATGTTATTTTAGCTCTTGTTATCAGCTTCTTATTCAAGAAGACTTTTTTGGTGGGATTTTAATATTACCCTTATGACTTCATTTTTGATGTTATTTTCTTTTCTAACATTACTTTTTTTTGTTAAAACAAACTAAAAAAAATAATTAGTCCTTAATGGTGTAATGGTTAGCATGTCCAACTACCATCTTAAGAGTTCCAGATTCAATGACTCAATATGACAGAAGTGTTCTTGATGTGGGATCTGAAACTCAGCCTCATGAGGCAACTGAGTAGCTAGGATTACTTGATATGACAAGTATATAGCACTGTTATCAGCAAAACAATCCTACTATTGGGTTGGGTGCCTTATACAGATAACTACAATAAAAAGCAGCGGACTTGTTAGCAAAGAAAGGCTCCAAAATCAGACTGAGGACAACAAAAGAGATATCCCTACAAAGAAGACAACAGGAGCTATAACAGAAAATACATCTCAAAATAAGAGAACAGAATATAAAAGATCTTCAAAATAAGAAGTATGAAGACAAAGCAAAATATGCTGATACAATAAAACACCTCCCTAGAAGAACAGCAGTAGCTCTCTTTAGATTAGAAATGGGCCATGACTGTCTGGATGACCACCTTCATTGAATGGGAATTGTCCCTAGAACTATGGGATGCTCCTTGTATGGACAAAATTTTCTCCTAAGTAAGGAACACTTGCTATTCTGCAAGTTACTAGACCCAAAAAAAAAAAAAAAAGGACTGGAAAGACATCGCAGAACTTTATTGGGAAGCAAGATGACTAATGGTGTAAACAAGCTCCAGCCATTTGAAAGCAATAATAAAAAGTTGCTTCATTCTTCCCAAGTACCCTTAGATCAGTTGAATACTGATTAATATTTAATTTTAGGAAGTTATATTTTGAGGTTATTTATACTGATTGTTTTTAAGATGAATTGTCTTTTACTTTTACAGTACAATAGACGTAGAAGACCCATGGCATTTCAGCTGACTATTGGCCTCACATCTGTGTGTCAATCACAAAAGATCATTAGCCAATTTAGAGGTGACATGTGGTCATATTTTTTTAAAAAGAAAATTAATGCTTGAACTGGAAATTGAATCATGGATCTCCGACTGTATGTTGGTGTGTATACATATATATAAAACATCAAAACATGGTGTCATATTGTTGAATTTTCAATCTGTTATAGCTGATAGAGAATTGTTTAGTGTATCTTGTTGGATGGTATAGCCAACATTATTCAAGATTGAAAATGTTCTCCCTTACTGACCTCATTTTTTGTAGAATCTAACCATTTTCCTCCTCTAGCATTTCTTCTTCTTCTTTATTAGATATTTAACTTTTATAATATTCATGATGTGTTCCATTGAGGTATTATTCAAAATTAATATATAATTATGGAATATTCACCTGAAAGGTCCATCTCCTCAACTTAATTAATCATTTAACTGTAGCGATTTCGGGACTTGTCCCATCATTGGCAGGATTCAAAACTGGTGTTTCACTGAAGATCTGGTAGAGGGGGTTGCATATATTGGGTTCGTTTTCGTTTATCAGGCTGTCGTTATTGTGAGCTGCTTTCATGATTTCCATCTCACAACAACGACAGCCTGATAAACGAAAACGAACCCAATACATGCTACCCCCTCTACCAGATCTTCAGTGAAACACCAGTTTTGAATCCTGCCGATGATGGGACAAGTCCCGAAAGCGCTACAGTTAAATGATTAATTAAGTTGAGGAGACGGACCATTCAGGTGAATATTCCATAATTATATATTAATATTATATATTTCTCTACAATACACTAATTTTCCTACAACCCATTGTAAATGTTACTCCTCCATAAATCCCTATTCTCTGCATCACTCTCTGTTAATCCTCTCGACACCATACTCCAATGCACTCCTTGAACCCGCTGTTCTTTTTGTCTTCCCTTTCTTCTGTTGCCCTCCAGTTCAAAATTTAATATCATCTTAGCTCTAGCTTTTCAATAATGTTAAATAATGTATACCATTCATTAGTAATTGTTTAATATATGCAATTTTTTACAGCAACTCTGCCTTCTGGCTTGACAACACCAGTTCATGCACCTGGTTTTCCATCAACTCCAGTTGTCAAAGAAAATCATGTGTCACAGTACGAAATGAGGCACAATGAACCCACCGAATGTTACAAACAGACTCATCCCACATCTTTTCTGACCCAATTTATATGTCTCCTTAGAAGAACATTCCTTTTGATTCTTAGAGATAAGGTAAAGTATATCACTAGCTTTTTTACAGTTCATGAGATGGAGGATTTTTACATTTTCTCAAAAAAATGTATTTCCTAAACAGTTGCAGATAGCCATGCTCTTTTATTTCTTTTAACCATTTACATCTGCTACAAATCCAAAAATATGAAGATTGATTAATAAGCAATGTATGTAATTATTCTTTTACACTCTTGAAAAATCCAGTGCACTTTGGCAGTCTTTGAAAAATTATTTAATTTAAAACAATTTTTTAAACTGCAATTTGTTATATGGAAATAATTAAAAAACAGGGCTGTTTGAAGGTCATGAAATACTGTATTTTTTTGTAAATTAAGCATCTACATTTGCACCTACATAAGTTGCTATATGATGGTACTTTTGACATTATCCATCTTCTCCTGTCTCGTGCCATCTTTCTCCATGAATTCGTTCAATATTTCCTAAAGATATCAGACTATCTCTCTTTCATTTTCATTCACCTTCCTCAATACCTTTCTTTAAAAAATTGTAGAGTGCATTCATTGTTTTTCCCTATTATCCATGTTTCACATCCATATGTCAAAACAGGTCATATTATATGCCCTCATGGGTCCTCATCTAGGGGATATGTGGATGGCGACCACAAGGTGCCCAAGCTGTGCAAAACATTTCTTCCACTTACTTGTGTTTTGCACTCTTTTAACTTTACTATCTAACCTCTCTTGGTTAACTCTTGTTTTTTCGACCCCGACGCTATTAGGGCATCCGAGGGCTAGGGAGTCTTTCCTTTCTTCCATTTCTTCTTTCCTTTATTTTCTTTCCTTCTCCAGAAAAGCCTGACCAGAGGCTATAAGATGGTAGCCCATCACTGGTCTAGCCTTCCTTTGGCCAGCAACCAATCGAAGGGACTATTATTATGCTTTCAAGTCTTATACGAGAATTTCCCATACGGGAAAATTTTCTATAGGATCGTAACAGGCCTTGGCCTAATACTTGGAAGGAAGAAGAAGAAGAAGAAGTATAGTAATATCTTTACAGATCTTGACAAGACTTGGCTTTTCATATTGTTTTAAATTCCCATAATAACATTTGTTGGCTATATTTATTTTATTCTTTATTCTTGTGTTATATCATTATCCATTTTGCCCATTACCCCTAAATACTTGAATTGATCTACTGTTCTGAACTTCTTTTTTAGGATGTTCATATAGTTCTTCATAATTGTATTGTCTGCATATTCTGTTAAATTCTAACTAACAATGTATAAGAGCTTAATAGACTCATCATCAGAATCAACACACAAAATCCCTGGATGGATCAATACTTCCATCAGAATTTTTCTCCAGGCTTCTCTACCTCTGGCAAGATCCACCCATTCTTGTGTTTTGAAGATTTGATGTCCTGTAGTATTCCATCCATCCATCTCAAATTCAGTCTTCCAGCTCTCAGTCTTCCTTCTGGCTTACCATCTATAATATTCTTCTAACTACTCCATTTTTGGTCATCCTCTGCGTAAGTCTCCCCATCTCAGTCTGTTAACTTAAATATCTGTAATAACATCTGATGATTTACACAACTCATTCAATTCCCTGTTATATCTCCAGTTTCCTTAATATATATCCATATATCTTTCTGAGTATTTTATTTCAAAAACAGTGCTTAATGGATTACCAATCCATTGTCGAAATGGGTGAATTTTTTAAACTTTTTTATTGGGTTAGCTACTCATTCGATAAAATCTTACTGACTCGTGTTTATGAATTGTGAAGATGCTAAGAGCATTTAATTTTCTTTGTTTCAGTTTTTGACAGTTGCTCGGTTAATAATCCATGTAATAGTTGGCATTTTGATTGGACTCATATATTATGAAGTTGGTAATGATGCTGCACATGTGTTCGACAATTTTGGTCTCTTATATTTTTGTATTATGTTCCTCATGTTCACCGCATTTTCTTCAATGATACTCACATGTAAGTAACACGAATGCTAATTTTTTTTATAACTACTGTTCGCTTATTGATTGTAAATCGACCATAAATAACATGTTACCGCACTTATTATCTCACTTTATATTGCATTAGACATTGTTAGTTTTAAATTGTATTTTATTTAATCAATTGAGTTGGTGTTTACTTGATGAAAATCCATATTTACTAATTAAATAAAAATAAAATGTAGTTATATGAAAATCAAATAAAACTACATTTTATTTTATTTTATTTGACATTGTACTGGATGCTTTATTATTATCTCATATATATATATATATATATATATATATATATATATATGATATGAAAAGAAAAATTAATGCTTGAATTGGGATTTGAACCTGAGTTTCTAAACTCTACGTTTAGCGCTCTAACCAACTGAGCTACTCAAGTACTCCAACACAAACATATATTTTTTCTTATATATGTCCATCCATAGTAATTCTGCCTGAAGGCAGGTCTTTCACTGCAATCATAGCATTTTTCATGCATGCTTTGCAGCTTTACTAGGGAATTATAGGTGAGGTAGCTTCCCGTTGCTTTCCACACCGGTGAAGGATGATGATGATAAGATGAATATGAATGATGATGATTGCGACGGCCATATGATTTCGGGGACCGTTTGGGCCGTAAAGTTTTCCTGACATTTGTCTTACAGGTGAGGAAAAACCCCGATAAAAACCTCACCCAGAAAAACTGTCCCGAGCGGGGATCGAACCCGGGCCTGCTGCGTGACAAGGCAGCACGCTACCTCGAGACCACAGCGGTGGACCTTATATATGTAGTATTCTCAATTCACACAAGAGGTAGCAGGAAGACGTTCCAACTAACATCTATCGGCTCTATATATATTTGCTCTAAACTCGACTTCATTATTATCCAGTGTAAGATATATATATTAATTGGTGTTTCCCGTATAATGTATCATATTTATATTATTATTATTATTATTATTATCGTATCATTATTGTTATTACCCTATAAAATGTTGTTTGTACATGACATTTACATTGTTACATTTATTGTATCTTTAAGTGTTTATAATTAGTATAGTGTATATCTATATTTGTCGAATATTTATTTGTATTTGTGCTGGTTGAGTGGAAGAGAGGGCCTTATGGCCTTAACTCTGCCAGAATAAATAAAGTATTATTATTATTATTATTATTATTATTATTATTATTATTATTATTATTATTATTATTATTATTATTATTATTATATCAGCCACCTATTATGGTAAGCAAATTTTTAAAGAGAATATTTACTTTATAGCAGTAATGCTTGTATATTTAGATGTTATAACATCTATATGTATATATATATATAGCGTGTTACCGAAATGAGTGCAGATTTTTCGTGTGGTGGTAGGGAACATCCATACAAGTATTTTAACACAATGAACCTTGGGTTGGAAATGCATTGTTGTGGGTCTACAGAATAAAACAGCATTTAAAACTGTTGAACACAATGTTGTTTATTTATTAATTCTAAGAAAAATGGAAGATATTACATGTTATTTTACAGTAATTGTTGGAAATGGCGACCATTGACCTGGAAGCACAGCTCTGCGCGTCTCACCTTGGACTGATGAACTCTAATCATATCTGGATGCTCCCTGATTTTCGCAGCCACTGCCATGATCCTTGCTACAAGCTCTGGAGCTGTGCATACAGGTCAATGGTCGCCATTACTAACAATTACTGTAAAATAACATCTAATACCTTCCATTTTTCTTAGAATTAATAAATAGACAACAATGTATGTTTTTATTATTGATTTAACATTTCTCACTGAAAGATAAATTATATTTCAAGAGAAAAATTTTCGCCTAGACCGAAACACGAACCCGGGACCTTTGGCTTGCTGGGCCAAATGCTCTACCAACTGAGCTACCGAGGCGAGTTACGATCTAGATGCAAATTTTTCTCTTATATACGTTGTAATTCCCTTTCGCCAAATGCTTTTGAAACCATTGCTTCTATTTTTGCAAATGGCGGCTTCTTAGTTAAGAAGACATTTATTGGGAATTTAACATTACTTTATAAAGCTAGTAAGGCTTCTAATTATGTTTTTATTATTGATTTAACATTTCTCACTGAAAGATAAAATATATTTGAAGAGAAAAATTTTCGCCTAGACCGAGACACAAACCCAATAAATGTCTTCTTAACTAAGAAGCCGCCATTTGCAAAGATAGAAGCAATGGTTTCAAAAGCATTTGGCAAAAGGGAATTACAACGTATATAAGAGAAAAATTTGCGTCTAGATCGTAACTCACCTCGGTAGCTCAGTTGGTAGAGTATTTGGCCCGGCAAGCCAAAGGTCCCGGGTTCGTGTCTCGGTCTAGGCGAAAATTTTTCTCTTCAAATATAAACAACAATGTGTTCAACAATTTTAAATGCTGTTTTATTCTGTAGACCCACAACAATGCATTTCCGACCCAAGGTTCATTGTGTTAAAATACTTGTATGGATGTTCCCTACCACCACACGAAAAAGCTTCACTCATTTCGGTAACACCCTGTATATAAAGAAAATTGGTTGGCAAACAGAAAAGAAGAAGGTACTTAACTGTTTTGTATTGAAGGTAGGGAAAAAAACTATTTTTAAAATGTTTTTATTGATAACACTAAAGCACGTCAATAGCTATTAAAAGATTGGTTTAATTGACCATAATCATAATTGAATCAGAAATTTTTATACCTCAGAAAATATGTATATTTATGTTGAAGTGTAAGTAAAGATGGGGGGTGATAGTATTCTAAATTATCACCAGCATTGTGAGGAAATTGGGTAGCTACAATAAGTAGCGGTTGCATGTTGAGAAAATCAGTGACGGCTAGTGGACCCAACATGCTGACCACGTGTCACTCCTACACTGGCAGGATGATTGTTATTGGGTCAACCCTTGGATGGGTCTGCAGCTTCCCAAACGGACCACTCACTGTGAATCAATGAAGTGTGTTCTATGGTACCGGCCTTTTCAGGCCTTGACCCATTCATTAATGTGCTTGTAGTTAAGGTCTGCGAAATTTAGATTTTTTCTAATAAGAGTGATCCTCTCTTAGCTTTTTCTAGTTGGATGTGATGTCTTTCTGTTGCCATTAAAGAGTGTCATTAAATAAAATGTACCAACTTTCAATTGCAGTTCCATCAGAGATTCCAATAATATCCAGAGAGTATTTCAACAGATGGTATTCACTCAAATCTTATTATCTCGCCATTACACTAGCAGATGTACCCTTACAGGTAAGTTGCAGTTATTATTATTATTATTATTATTATCATTATCATTATCATTATCATTATTATTATTATTATTATTATTATTATTATTATTATTATTATTA
Source organism: Diploptera punctata (assembly GCA_030220185.1). Classification (NCBI taxonomy): domain Eukaryota; kingdom Metazoa; phylum Arthropoda; class Insecta; order Blattodea; family Blaberidae; genus Diploptera; species Diploptera punctata. The sequence continues at coordinate 217,742 of JASPKZ010007429.1, read as the reverse complement.
TTATTATTATTATTAGTATCATTATCATCATTATCGAATAGAACAAATTCTAATGTTGCTATTTCTTATAATTCTGTCTTTTCAAGATTCTAATATACATATGTTACTTCACAAAATGCCAGTAATTACTGTAGGTAATTTTTGACAGCTGATGTCAACTTTATCTTCAGATAACTTATTAATAACATACTTAGGAGAATTATACAGAGGAATGATTGAAAAAAAAAGTATATTAGGATAGGGATGTATGGTAATGTTATGTCCTTGTAGCCATAAATCTCTGAGTTTAATTGCCAGTGAGTTCTCACTTTGGTAAAATGGCAACTAAAGGGATGGTACTATGCTTTGTATCCATACATATAACTAGAGATGCATGAAATTTGTTAGTGGCGATAATGCAAAATGCTCTAATTTTGTCATTTTCTTGTACCATTTCTTAACTCCACTTCCCATAACCTCAAAAAAGCATTTATGAATCGCGAAATAACGCGAAATCCTATGATAATGCAAAATAACACCGAAATTTAAAATTTACAATGAATTCCGGAGATTTTTTTGTTCTATTTGCAAAATTTTCATAATGCATTTTTAAAAATTGTTTTCGGATTCCATCTTCTTTTTAACTGCCATATCTGATGGCACCATAGTTGCTTCCTCCATGCACTCTTGCAAAGAGAAAAGGTTGCAACACAGTTCACAACATAGAGGTAATATTTTCTCTCCTTCTAATGCTCAAATATGGTCTCTCCATAGATTTTAAGTTCTATGGCTAATATGGATTTATGAATTATATTAACGTATAAGATAAGTTTTTTTCCCCCTAAATTTTTGCAGACATAATTATCAATTTTATATCAATCATTATTAAGCAATGGTATGTTCAAATCTGAAGAAAACATTTCTTTAAGTATAAACAGTAACCGGCAATAATGCAAGCACTGCCAAATTTGAATAAGCTAACAATGGACTATGAGTAATTATATCATATTGATAAATATTATTATTCCCAATTTAATTAAAGCAGAATTTAATTACATAAATGCATTTTTTCTATTGGATTACATATCTACAACATGGATTTTTAACAAAATACCAATTGTACAAGCTAAAAGTTGACAAACTACTGGATATATCGTTCTTATTGGGTTTAATATACTAAACTAGGATTAAAAGACTCAAATTTACATTTTTATTCCCAATAACATTGAAATCTTGAAATTTTAAAATGAATTTTCCCTAAAAATAAAACCACTTTCATGGATCTCTACATATAACAGATATGTACCATCATTAGCTTTTCCAGACTGATGAATTTTATGTTATTGGATCTGGATGTCAGTTCCCACTCCATCTTTTGGCTAACTGAAGAACTTCTAAATCAAATCTTTTTCCCCAGGAAATTCATAATCATAAACAAGATCATGAATTTTCAAATTCCTGACGAAAAAGATTAGATTTACAAGTTTTTCAGTCATCTAAAAGATCATCCAGGGCTGACAATGTAAATTTCAACTCAGTCTGGAAAAGTTGATGATGGTACACATGATATACTGAAACATGTTCAAATAGAACACAACAAGGTATGAGATAAGACGACTCTGGATTCATCTGATTTATTAAAAAGAACCTTATAATGTTACTTCCTAATGTAATTTATTAATAAAAATGAGTCTTCTTGTTTCATTATTTTATATGCATCTCAATTATGCCTGCATCATTTAAAATAATTTACGATTTTTTAATAGGTTATATGCTCAATTGCTTATACAGTGTTGGTGTATAACATGACATCTCAACCGTCAGAAGTTGTTCGCTACGTTCTGTTTGTCACAATGTGTGTTATGGTAGCCATGGTGGCTCAGAGTATTGGTCTTCTTATTGGCGTGTCTATGAACATACAGGTAAAGAACTGTGGATGATTTTGTTTAAATCTTAATATGCTTTGTTCAGGTCATTTTTTAATTGGTAAAGTTGGTATGCGATTTGTTGGGCCAGGTTATAGGGATTTTTATTCATTTCTACTAATCATGTGTGGTGAGGCAAGACTATAATTATTATATTAGTCCCATGAAAAATCTGAAAAGAAATGGGAATCTTCTACAAAAGGACTCCTTATGAAATTGTTCTATGCTAGTGGTCAAGTAAGATTAAAAGTGAAAAATTAAATGTCACTAAACCTGACTACCTTGCTTACTGGCCATGATAGATTAAATCATTATTTTCACATTTTAAGATTAAAGAGAGTGCAATTTGTGTGCAGAAATGGGTTACAAACAGTTGATAATATATTATATGACTGTGACAGACTAAAAATTCTAAGAGAAATGTTGATAGTGTTAAAAAGAGTGGAGGGAAATGGTCTTTAGCAAAGAATAAATTAATGTCAGACATTTCACAAACTTTGCTAACAGCATAGATTTTGACAGTTTACAATATGGAGAAAAGATTTATAGTAATTTAGTTATTATTAACTAAATATGTAATAGGTTATACAAAAGTAGGAACAGAGTAAAATTACTAGAGGTAGCAAGATAAAACAAGCATGCATCATTTATTTTTTTTTAGAAATTGAATATGCTGTCTAATATAAACTACTATAAAATTTTAAAAAATGGTTAGTTGCTATCTAATGTCAAACAGTTGTGGATGATATCATTTGTAAAGATATAATCTGTCAGATGACAATGATTACTATGCCTCTGGATCTGTGACTTCGTGGATTCAAATCCAAATAGTGTCATTGCATTTTTAAGGGTGTAAAAATCCTGAGTTTATTACTGATATGAGGGTCAGTCAAAAAGTAATGCCTCCTATTTTTTCTCTTTAAATAGCTACTTATGTGAAAAATTCCAATTCTGCACAAAATCTCAAACATTCTTCTCCAATCCACTGCAGTAATAACTTCTTATATCAATGGGTGGCAGCACTGCATCCTCTTACAAAATGGCTGACATTAACATATGTATGACAGTATTCTGCGATTGAATTCTTGAATGTGGAAGGTGAAACACTCTTACGCATTCATGAAAGGTTGAAAAATGTGTGTGGTGATTCTACAGTGGATGTCAGTACTGTTTGATGATGGGTTCATCGCTGTAATAAAGCTGAAAGAAAAACACAATTGGCTGATGCAAAGCGGAGCAGAAGGCTGATGAAATCAGTGATTCCACGCAACATTCAGCGAGTCGATGAGATCATTTGTGAAGACTACTGGTACAACAATACAAGACCACACACCAGTTGTCACACAACTAAAGAGATCGTGAAATCTGGATGGGAAGTCTTACCTCATCCACCTTAAAGTTCTGACCTAGCACCATCTGTTCAGGCCACTAAAGGAAGTGCATCATGGAATTCATTTTGAGGATGAGGAGGCTGTAAAAAAATCCGTGCATCAATTGCTTAGGAAGCAAGACCATGCTTTTTACCACAGTGGAATACATACCCTTGTTAAAAGATGGACAAAAACAGTGGAAAAGGACGAAGATTATATTGAAAAGTAACGAATTAATCATCAATGTTATGAGTTTCGGTACATAAAGTGCATTTAAATATCTTCACAATTAATAGAGAGAAAAAAAAAGGCATTACTTTTTGACTGACTCTCTTATTTTAGGAAGTAAGACTATGAGGTTTAAAATTTAAAATAAAATTCTTTACACCTCACCTCTTTTCCTGTGTCATCCATGTAATAGAATATACATAAAATGAAGAAAAAATGATTTAAAGAATTTCAACAATACTGATCTTAGACATTTAGTCAACACCTATCCAAGAAAAAATAACAACAGGAAGTACCCAAAAATGTTTGAACACCATGTATAGATGAACTTTAATGCAATATGTTGTTTTCTCTTCTAGAATGGCATGATATGGGGTGCATTAGCAATAATGCCCTTTACAATATTCTCTGGTTTCTTCGTCCACATGAACGATGCATCGATATACTTCCAATGGTTGTTTCATATTAGTTATCTCAAATATGGACTTGATGGAGTGTTGATCAGCATTTACAGTTACGAGCGAGAAGAACTCGAATGTTCAATTGACTACTGTCACTTCACAAGCCCAAAGAAATTCTTAGAAACTTTAGACATGGGAAATGGTAGCTATTGGTTCAATGTATTTATTCTCTCTATTATGTTTTTATTATTTAGACTTCTCAGCTACTTTATATTATTATACAGACTTAAAAATAGAACGTGATGTTCAGATCTCTGAGAAATAAAATTATTTTATTAAATCTACCATGTTCTGGAGGCAAAAATTGCATAAAAATGGAAATAGCACCATCCATCGTCCAGGAAAGACAATAAATTAATACATGGTGTTCTGCTTATATGTATAATAAAAATAAACTCAGGGATTCTTTACAACATGTGATGCAAAAAATTTTTCTAAGTTCCAATCACACACCATGCACATGCACCAACAAATGTGAAGCAGTTTACACTATGAAATAACAGGATGCAGCCAACATATGCACAATATTTAACGAACCTAAAAGCTAACCTAATGCAATTTAATTACTCTAACCTGTGAAAGAATACAATGCCCAAAAATAAATAGCAAGTTCTGAAATTCTGAAGTATATGTGTATAGTTAATTAGTACATACTCTATTATATTTGAAGACAAAAATTTTCGCCTAGACCGAGACTCGAACCTGGGACCTTTGGCTTGCCGGGCCAAATGCTCTACCAACTGAGCTACTGAGGCGAGTTACGATCTAGACGCAAATTTTTCACTTATATACGCTGTAATTCCCTCTCACCAAATGCTTTTGAAACCATTGTTTCTATCTTTGCAAATGGCGGCTTCTTAGTTAAGAAGACATTTATTGGGAATTTAACATTACTTTATAAAGCTAGTAAGGCTTCTAATGATGTTTTTATTATTAATTTAACATTTCTCAATGAAAAATAAATTATATTTGAAGAGAAAAAACATACTCTATGTTGGCTGCATTGGAACAGTCTTTGTTGTTGTAGGCCTATAGAATATTTGTTAAAATCAATATGGCTGCCATGTCTTCATGCTACGTATGTAGTTAAATATCATGAAAAATATTGAAATAATTGTTAGAAAAATTAAAAAATCATTGTACATAGTTGGAAATAATTTTAAAAATGAAACCTTAAAAATAAAATTTGATAGGGATTTATGAAGGAATTAACAAAAGACACATCACAGGTTGTAAAGAATAAGCCATAAACTCATTTACTTTAGCTTTAAATGATCTATGCTCTCTTTTATAAACTATGAATACTTTACATCATCTGTTAAACTTTTGTTGTAGCTTTGTACAGTTAAATTGTATAAATGATAAAGATGACAAATAGGAGAGAAACAATTCACAATTCTCCACCAGTTGTAAATGTTAAAAAAAATCCACTCAAGAGATTTACAAACTATTGCAGACTTTTAAAAAATCACAACATTTAACAAAAATTTTAAAAGTAGCAGTATTGAAACAGATAAATTTAAGGAACTCGCACTTCGGGAGAAAATTCACGCCCACAATAATAAAAGGAAAATCACAAATTTTGAAATTCCTGGTGAAAAAGATTTAATTTGTAAGTTCATCAGTCACCCAATAGAGGGAGCAGGAAGCAACTTACAGGATTGCCAACTGCTAATTCAACAGTTAGATGGAATTGATAATGATATGTGGTATTGTATTGAAACTAGTCTTCAGAAAATGTACAATTATGAGGTGAGTCATAAAAATGTAACTCAATATATTAACACTTTGAGTCCTGCAGTGGTACTAGTACCACAGCATTTTAATGACACTGAAGCCGGAGAAAATTAAATCCCTCGGCATGTCTGTGCTGGCAGATTTACAGGGGTGTTTCTCTGGTCAAAAAACACCAGTACATCTGCCGGCAGAGGCATGCCGAGGAATTTAATTTTCTCTGGCTTCAGTGTCATTTAAATGCCATGGTACTAGTACCACTGCCGGACTCAAAGTGTTAAGTACAGTGAGATCAGTATAGTATTGGACAGCAGATGCAGGGTTTTTGCTGTGTGGTAATGAAGGCTTATATGTGCAGACACAGGACTTGAAATGTGCTCTGACTGAGCAGTATACGAGTACATCCCATGCATTCATGGTCACAGTCAGATTGTGTGCTTCAAGTAGATATGGTACTCGGTCACTTTTCCTTGTGAACTGAATGACGTGTGTATAATGTAAACTGAATGCCGGGTGTATAAGTGTATATTGTATAATGACTAATTATTTTTCTACTAAACAACGTGTATTTATTTATGATCAGTATTTGTTAACTCAGTCTGCCAACCAAGTACGAAGACACTTTGAAACACAACTCCTGGGTGTAAAAATTCCATCATGTTCAACAGTTCATAATCTCTATAACAAGTTGATTGAAAAATGCTGTGTACAAGAATAACCCACACACTCTGGAAGAATTGAAACGTAATATCCGTGATGAAATTAACATCAGTAGAAGAGAACTGCAGCGATTTATGGAAAATTTTATAAAGAGGTGTCAAAAATGTATGGACAACAAAGATGGACAGTTCCAGCACCTGCTTCAATAAAGTTGGTAAGTACGACAATTTGTAAAATAGTTACGAAAATGTGTGTAGTTGTATCACCGTGATCCTATGCTGTCCATTCCTTGCCGCAAGTGTTTCAGCAGTGTACAGTGAAATGCCCAAGTCTGCTGTCCAGTGCTATACTGATCACACTGTACAATGGTACCTTTCCATTTAATATTGTATGGTAATCAGATGAAAGATCTATTAGGAAAAAAAAAAAAAGGAACCATATGACATAAAACAAAACTCATAGCGGAAGCACAAGTATCTAACATTAATAAAAACAAAATAAAAACATTAAACATAAATGCCATCATAGATAAACAATAGCCCAATATCCATCTAGATTGGCAATAAACAACAAACACCATGAAAGGAAGCCGTGGCAAGATTCAGATTAAGAACTGGACATGATTCTTTGGGTGCGCATCTATACAAAATTAAAGTTTATAACTCAGGCAAATGTACAATATGCAGACCACTAGGAAAATGTATGATGAACATCTCATAAGAAGGAAGCTAGATAGCATCAAACAAAAAGTTGCGATATTGCCAAATTGCACTGGTATGCAAATTCTTAATGAGCTAGAAACATTAAAAAAGAGGGCTATTGGGAAATAAATTATTATCAGCATTGCAAAGAACAGTTCCTCCATATAATAATGTATATTCATTTATTGTTTTATAAAATGTAAGTGTATAAAACAGTAATTGAAATTTGGGCCAGTGAGAAGATAAGAAATAAGAAATATAACTGCTGTTGAGATGAAATTTTATAGAAGGATAATTAGAATAAGTTCTTCTCTTGAAAGCAGTTTTAAAAATCTAATACTGGCAGCTGGGCTTTCGTAGCTTCACTATTATCCTTTTTTGCTACCCATTTTCAGAGTTCTTGTCAGGGTTTCGTATTATCTTAGAGGTGCCACAGATCAAATCCCCATTGGACTTCATCCTGACAAATAATCTACTTGAGCACTGCCCATCATCCATGACTTGGTCGTCAAGTCAGGCTTCTAAATAGAAATATGTAGACTATTTAACTCATGCCCCAAATGGGAGTCAATGACCAATCATGTTTCAATGATTTCTGTTTTACAACCAATCAGAATCGTGTTTCACGAAATATTTATCAGTGTTATAATTACCATATTAAAGAAAGCTCCTCCTTTTTAATATTCTGAACAGGTCTGACCATTATTTTGCAGTGACTGAGTGAACAGTAAAGCCGCCATATTTGAATGTTCAAAATGGCAGAAACAAGATTTGGCTGTGCTTCAAATTAAGTTATAGACGAAATACAAATTTGACAATTGTGTGTTCAATAATTGTGTTTTTAAATAATGATATTACCGAGTTCTTTTTGATAATTCTGTGTTCTATAATTGTGTTTTTAAATAATGGTTTCACCGAGTTGTTTACTAAAAAATGAATTAATAACCTATAATTTTGGTTATAATATACAGTTTGATGTGTTTAATTTTTTTCTCCGCTAGGATGCATTCTTATAATATTGCGATGATATTTCAAGTTTCCCACGCCAGATGGCAATATATAACATTATATGATCTTGTTGCAGTGGATGGAGAAACGAAACATAACGTTTCTCATTTGTTTTCAAACATCGCCATTTACATTAAATAAATAAATATTTTAAAATAACTATATTTAAATAATGATTTGTGAGTAAATAGCCTAATTTTATTCGTTAAATAGTCCTAACAAATGCCACTCTTGATTTCCAAATTCTCTAGATAAATTGGAAATCACTCGTGGCATTACTTATGAGAAGACTATATTTTTTTAGATGATCCACACATCAATGGAAACATAGGATGAGTAATTGGGAAGTAAAAGAGACAGATTAAGGAATGAAAGTATCAGTGAATGATTAAAGTAGATATCAAATTAAGAAAAATTAAAAATGAGACATTTGAGATGGTTTGAATGTATACTGAGAATAGACAAGGAAATGATACCTGAATAGAAAATGGGAGGAAAAAAAAAAAAAAAAAAAAAGGAAGGCTGAGGAAAGGTCATAAAGATGATGTTAAGGAAATACCAAGAACAAATGGGAAGAGGTTGGAGAATTGAAGAGAATTTAAAAAGCCTGGCCTCAGAGCCACATGCATCAATCGTAGTGGTGAATCATCAATACAGCAGGAAATGGGTAACATGGTCAATTTGTCAAGTCTTGCAGAAATTATAGCTGGTTTTCTTAAACTGGAGCTGCTACTTATTATAGCTACCCACATTTCTCAAGATGCTAATTGGGTTCCTATCCCATACTGCCCAAAATTCCATAAGAATTTTCTTCCTCAAGATGATTCAAACTAGCACATGTCCCATACATCTTGGCCAAGGCAAAATCCCTTAGAGAATTTAATATAGGAAATAACACTATGAGGTTTCTTTTAATTATTAATGAGTTGAGATTTTTAAAATACATTACGAAACTCTGTTGAGGTTACTGTGTTAAAGTTTTAAGATGACAACTGAGATCTCAGGTACTGTTTTATATTTCTTAAAACTTTAAATTAATGAGTTCCCATATTTCTTGATTTTTATGCAGACCAGGTTTTGTCACTTTTGCACGACACTATCAATGCATTCCAACTCTACCACTACAGCACTTTATATATATATATATATATATATATATTTTTTTTGCTTTATTTGTGTTATTAATGGAAGCCATTGAACTATTATAGGAAATATTATTATCAGATTTAATTAAAACTTAAAAATATAAATTGAAAGGAAGGCTAGTTTAATAAAACAGATAGAATACCCTAAGGAGCTCACTGTTTGGAAAATATCCATATTCAAAAAATAAGAAAGAAAAATAAATGAATTTTAAAATGTATTGGGAGTTGATTTGATTGGGAGGTTCATCTGTCCACCAACAGATGGAGTAAGAAGCATTGCTCCTGGACAACAGAACATCAGTCATGTAATTACTAAGATGTAACCACTAAAAGTACGAAACCGGTCTAATTAGAAGACAGGATGAGGTGAGGTGAAAAGAATTTTATTTTAAATTTTAATGGAAGCCATGTTGAAGTTTAGATAGATAAAAAAATTGAGTTTTCATAATTACTCTCAATGAAAAATATTTTTAAAAAGTATAATAAAATTGAGTTTGTTATTAATTAAATAAAAATAAAACATAGTTTTATTTGATTTTCATATTTATTATATAATTCAATGACAAAATTAATATAAAATTATAGAATATTCACCTGAAAGGTGAATCCTGCCGATGATGGGACAAGTCCCGAAAGCGTTACAGTTAAATGATAATTAAGTTGAGGAGACGGACCTTTCAGGTGAATATTCTATAATTTTTATTAATTTTGAATAAACCTCAACGGAACACATCATGAATCTTATAAAAGTTGAATTCAATGACAGCTGTTTCGGTACACTGTACCTTCTTCAGACATGTTAACAAATTATGAATTGTGTTCCAACTGATCTAAGCAACAATACAACTACATTATATTTTTATTCAATTAATAAATATGGATTTTCATCAAGTAAACACCAACTCAATTGATGAGTTTGTTATATTTGGAAAATTGTGTGTTACTGAAAATTTCTCACAAGTTCATAAGTTGTGATCGTTACATATTTTATACATATAAGCAGAACATTGTGTATAAATAGTCAGATGGAGGATTTACATCTCATATTGCTAATCATCAGAACTTCAACATGAGAAACTAAATAGAACTTGTTTTAAACTGTGTGGATATGAAGTCTACCAACAAACTTTCAAAGATTGTTGAAGGACATTGATTATGTGTTTTAATATAATAAATCTATAATTTTCTTCAACAATAAACTGAACATACAATTAAATAAGAGGTCAATAATGCTTTAAGTTTAAAAAATCTACCAGTGAACTCCAGTGATAAAAGTGATCCAAAGAAGAACAGTATGTGTGAAGCTAAGTAGACAGACTTAGACGTTTTATTATTAATTTCATACATCTCAATGATGGATAAATCATATTTGAAGAGAAAAATTATACGCTCAGACCGGGACTTGAACCCGGGACCCTTGGTTCTCTAGTCCAAGTGCTCAACTATCTGAGCAATTGCTCAGGCAGCTCAGATGGTAGAGCACTTGGACTAGAGAACCAAGGGTCCCGGGTTCAAGTCCCGGTCTGAGCATATAATTTTTCTCTTCAAATAAGACAGACTTAGGCTGAAGTATGAGTGAACTTTTTTTTTTCTTTTGTAGCATTTTAACATAAAAATTCTAAAATGCAATTTGAAACATTCAATAAATGAACGAATTTTAAGCATGTAAAATTTACATCTAAGCATGACTCGTTTGATTACAGATTATTGTTTTATGGTCTAGAACAGGCTAGACTCTGAAAATTGGCTCAACAAATTTTCTTTAATTAACCAACATTTGGTTAAATGACCATCAGAGTAAAATTCAATGGTACCAACAGTAAGAGAACATATAGGATGAAAATTAACTCTGTTAATAAACTTTCAATTTATTTAGAGATATATGGCTGAGTATATTGAAATAATGAAACCATGGTTGGTTCTTTATCAAATAATAACTTGATCATACATATTACATTTATCACTTCTCACCTAAAGATAAATTTTATTTGGAGAGAAAATAACACTCCTGAATTGGGATTTGAACCCGATATCTTTGATTGTGTACACCAGCGGTCTGATTACTGAGCTGCAAGGCTCCCAATTCAAATAGATAATAAAGTCTTCTTGTTAAAGAAGCCACAGATGGCGTATAGAACAAAAAATTCATAGTCTTGGCATGCAAATGTGAATTTTTTTTAAAGAAAATGCTTGAACTGGGGCTTGAGTACTGGATCTCTCTTTCTCCATACGAGTATGCTATCCATTACACCATTCAAGCTACAATACAAACATTAACATTTTAAGAATTGAATATCAAGAAAGAAATGTTAGCATCTGTATCATAGTTTGAATGGTGTAATTGATAGTAAACTCGTATGGAGAATGAGTGGTTCATGGTTCAAGTCCCATTCAAGCATTATTTTTTCTTTTCAAAATAACAATGTTCAGTAATGGAAAATATTAAATTTAAAATATCACATCAAAATATTGAGATAATTAATATTTGGTGTTTTTATTATTCATTTCATTGATGGACAAATTATATTTGATGAAAAAAATTATATGCTCAGACTGGGCTGAAACCTTTTGCACTCTAGGCAAATGCTCTACCTAGCATTCACCTAGAGTGCAAAAGGTCCTGGGTTCGAGCCCCAGTCTGAGCATACAATGTTTCTCTTCAAATATAATTAATATTCATTTGAATCAGGAGCCTGGTAGCTCAGTGGTCAGACAGAGTGCTGGTGCACAGAACCAGAGACATCGGGTTCAAATCCCAATTCAGGCATGTATTTTCTCTTCAAATATAATTTGATGTTGATATGTCCAATGATAAATACTTTTGTCAATTGTACAGACTTAGGGCTGCATGCAAATACATTAGTCTCTACTCAAATTACTTCCAAATACTGGTGAGCTGACTTTCCGTGAGCAAGTGCAAAGATTGAATTAGCTACCCACTAACTGGTCATGCATGAAAGTCATCATTTTCATAATATTGGCAAGAAATTACCCAGAATTCTCAGCGATAAAACCACTTCTGTTATTTTCATCTGCTAGAGGAACGCATTTACGCTTGTGTCCCGCAAATAATACCGTATATGACGACGTCTGCATCGTGCAATATTACGCCGATTCTCCTGTTCTTCCAGTTGAATTCTTTGGTAGACTCTATCAAATTCCTCTTCTTCGCGTAAATCAAAAACATGATCGAAGTCTTCAAGGTCCGACATCTTGGATAAAGCAGTAAGGTTTCAAACTACATCGGTTACCATCGGTTCCCATTGGGTTGCTCACGATTCATTTCTCTGCTAAGTCACCTCACCAGGTAGGTTAGGAATTTCAACAATTATTATCACATGAACAGATTTTTGAGTACGTAAAAACGTATTTGGATGCAACTTTTTCAGCAGAGTACAGGCAGAGAAGACTTTTATGGTCTAATGCGTTCATAGATTCGAGCCTTAGATATAGAATTTGACCATCTTCTAGAGGGTACATTTTTCTAAGTTCTGATCATGCAAAAGCTTAATACACGTATAATGAAAGAGATAATATTAGTTAAAGCAAGTATGTTGAAAACATTCACTACTTGCCAAAGTATCTGCATGTGTATATCACTTCATGAAATAAAACTTTTGGCGCAGGTCAAATTCTGTGTTTAATGTAAGGCTGTACATTATGAAATGCAGAAAAGAAATGGAATTACACTTATTCTGATTTTTATTCATCATCATCCAGGATTAGACCTTAAGGTCTTTTCTGATCTCATGTTAGAATTGGTTTGTCCATATTTTACTGGGTCTTACTACATTTCTTCATCCTAGTGGTTTGTAATGAAGAATCTGTTTCGGAATTCTATTGTTATCCATTCTATTGATGTGGTTCATCCCCATTCATCTCTGTATTGTGCAATTCTATCTAATACCGGGCTTCCAATATAAACCCGGACCGGCCTCACGGGATTTCACCCGTCAGGCAGCGCTCTCTCCTCGTCCGCATTTCACTCTGCCAGCTGCTCGTCCTTGAACTAGTCAGTTTACTATCGTTCGACAAGATGAGACGTCAGCTGACATTAGAGCAGCGCATTTATGTGTGTAAATGTTATTATAAATACAAATCAGCTCGTCGTGTTCGCGAGGAATTTATTCGGAACTTCCCTGGACAATTACCTCCTTCCAGATCGACAATCCACGATCTTGTGACTAAATTTGAGACCACTGGTTCAGTACAAAATAAGAAACACTCGCTCCCCAGATTTAACAGTGTGTGATTTTTATTTGTGGGGTAGCCTGAAAGACAAAGTGTACAAAACAAATCCGCGCACATTGGAAGAACTGAAGAACAACATAAGAAATGAAATCAGAAATTTGACAGTGCCCGAACTACAGCGTGTCAATCTAAATGTGTTTACTCGGTATAATGCCTGTTTAACTGCGGGAGGACAACATTTCCAGCATTTTCTATAAGGTAAGAAACAGTTCAAGGACGGGTGGCAGGCAGGGTGAATTGTGGGAGGAAGAGACAGCACTGCGTGCCGGGTGAAACTCCATAAGGCCGGTCCGGTTTTATATTGGAAGCCCGTTAGTTTGAATATATTTAATTATCTTTGTATATTTTAATTTCATTTTCGATCTGTTACTGTATAGCCAGCCACACTCCGCAAATATCTCATTTATGACATTTCTATTCTTCATTCCTGGTTTTTTTTTGGTTAAGACCCAGTGTTCCGATCCATATAACAGTGTTGGAAACATTTTTTATAAAATTTTTAAAGTGTCTCCTTTATAGTTCCTTTGAGACTTTGTTTTATGATGCCACACACATAATTAAATTTGTTTTATTTTATATTTAGATTTTTATTCTTGAAAGACTAGAAAATTAATAGAAGAATATGAAAAATATGAAAAATGGGGATTAAATTTGAACATGAAAAAAACAAAATATTTATCAATTGGTGAACCAGAACAAAATTTAATTTTGGAGACTGGAGAATCAATAAAATCTTGTAGTGAGATCACATATTTAGGAATTACAATAAATAAAAATGAGAGTTATGAAGAGGAAGTAAGAAATAGAAATAATAAAGGAAAATTTGCAATTGCTTGCCTCAATGGAATATTGTGGGATAAAAATATAAGTAATAAAAATAAAATGAATATATATCATACAATTGTTAAAATCATCATTACTTATGGAGCAGAACTTTGGCCATTAACAACAAAAGCAAATAAGTACCCTTTGGCAACGGAAATGGATTTTATACGAAGGGCCGCAAGAATTTCAAGAAGAGAAAAAATTAGGAACTCAGTTATAAGGGAGAAAATGAAGATTGAAGACACTATTTTAGATTATATTAAAACTCAGCAATTAAGATGGTACGGACATGTCCAGCGAATGGAAGAGGATCGACTACCAAAATCTGTTTTGAATGGAAACCTGAGGGAAGACAAAGGAGAGGAAGACCTAAAACCTCCTGGAGTCAGGGAATATGTTTATATATGAAGGAGAAACATCTACAACCAGGAGATTGGATGGACCGACAAAACTGAAACTGACTATTAGGAATCGGACGATGTCAAAGACATTAATCAACCGATGATCTATCTATTCTTGAAAGAATCTGAAAAACTACTTTAAAAAAATGTCCACCATATCAATGATGGTTCCTCAATATTGAGAAGACTGGATCATAACCAGGTGGTTTAATGCAACAAGGAATCATATCACATGCAGCTTTATGAGTAATTGGGTAAGTAGTGGCTCCAGGTTGGACAACTAATGACAAATGAAGGAATTTTTTTAAGAATTGGTTAATTTCAAGCATCTGGGAACAAAATTACAAATAGGAATGAGATGCACAAAGAATTTAAACATAGGCTCAATTCTGGAAATGCGTGTTATTATGCATTACAAGGACTCTTGTCATCCCAACTCCATTCAAAAAAATGTTAAACTGGAAACATATAAAACAGTTATTCTCCCAGTTATATTATATGGATGTGAAACATGGATTCTTACTTTAAGGGAGGAAAGGAGATTACGAGTATTTTAGGAAAATTTTTGGACCAAAGAGAGATGAACAGACAGGTGAATGGAGAACACTACTTAACAGTGAACTACATGGTCTTTATAAGAAGCCAGATTAATAAGAACAGTTAAGTCTCGTAGACTGCAATGGGCAGGACATGTGAACGTATGGGGGATGAAAGAGGTGCATGGAAGCATCTTGTAAGAAAACCAGAGGGAAAACGTTCAGTTGGTGGGCCAAGAATGAGGCAGGAGAATAACATTATCCATGATTTGAGGAAGTAGATTATACAGAAGATGATCAGAACACATTAGCTCAGGTTAGGGATGTATGGTGTCCACCACTGTGGTCTCGAGGTAGTGTGCTGCCTTGTCATGCAACGGGCCCGGATTCGATTCCTGGTCGGGGCAGTTTTTCTGGGTGAGGTTTTTATCGGGGTTTTTCCTCACCTGTAAGACAAATGTCAGGAAAACTTTAAGGCCCAAACGGTCCCCAAAATCATATGGCCATCATCCTCATCATCCTTATCATCACCATCATCCTTCACCAGTGTGGAAAGAACAGGAAGCTACCACACCTACAGTTCGCTAGTAAAAGCTGCAAGCTTAGCATGAAAATGCTATGATTGCAGTGAAGGGCCTGCCTTCGGGCAGAATTACTATGGATGGATGGATGGATGGAGAGCTTATGTCCGCATGACCATGAATCTATGGGTTCAATAGAGCCAGTGAGTTAATTAGTGGCTTCAGGTTGAAGCAACCAGTTACAACAGCTGGGACTTGACATGATGATCATATATTACTTCTATGTTTTTAAATAATGATTGTACTGAGTAGTTTCCTAAAAAAAATTATTAACCTATAATGTAGGTTATAATATACAGTTTGATGTGTCATTTTTTCTCCACTAGGGTGCATTCTTACAATATTGCGATCTTAGTGGGCTTATTGCTGATTGTGATCCTATTTGACAATAAATAATATGATCAAGTTGCAGTGATTAAACATAACCACATATTTCTGATTTGTTTTCAAACATCGTCATTTACATTAAGTACATAAATAATTTTAAAATACCGGTAACTATATTTAAATAGTGATTTTTGAGTAAACAACTTAATTTTATTCGTTAAATAGCCCTAACAAATGCCACTCTTGATTTCCAAATCCTCTAGATAAATTGGAAATCACTCGTGGCATTACTTATGAGAATTTATACATTGTATGAAGCTTTACCAGTAAAGTAATCAATTAATAATTAATGAAAATTAATAAAATTGTTATTAATTATTAATATATAATACATGTCTGACACATCAACCTAAAATAATCTAATAAGATACTGGAAACCATGGGTTCCTTACATCAAAATACTCAACAAACATACATGGAAAACCCTTGAAAATTTTCAGTAGAATTAATTTTTACACTGAATAATATCATAACAAATGCCACTAAAACATTTCAAGAAATGTACTGCATTTTTTTTCAATCAACTCAGTTTTCAGTAAGCTGGTATTGACTAGCATTTTTTTGTTGTCCTTGGTTAAGGATCAAATGACTTACTAAATTTTCATTGTGACATTCTCTAATGTACCAAGTTGTTTGTTAAATTAATAAATTGTTAATTTCCTATAATCAATCATTCCTATATCCATAATGTTGAGTGATTCCGGGTTCTGTGGCCGTGGTCCATATGGACCACGGCCACAGAACCCGGAATCACTCAACATTATGATTACCGGCCGTGAAAGCCTGCATTCAACTATTAAACGCCTCTACGGGGAGGAAAGTTATTTACGTATTCGACACCTGGAGACACTCCGGAAGAAGAAATCCCAATTATATGGACCACGGCCACAGAACCCGGAATCACTCAACATTATGATTACCGGCCGTGAAAGCCTGCATTCAACTATTCCTATATCCATTTTTGAACAGGTAAATATTGTTTTAAGTACTTCACCTCATTCTACAATGGAGGAAATTGGTATAAAGCCACTAACTTTTAGTAGTAAAACAACCTGAAATATTTATGCAAATACCGTATGTGTGTCATAGATTACATATAATTATCTAGGACATAATTTCATACAGGTCGCCATATTTTGTATTTATTATATACATAAATATTACGTAAAAACTAAGAAAACGCTGTCCTAGGGGTGGAAATCAGTATAAAGGCAAGTCAACTTCTTGCTCTTACAGAGACATAAATGTAAACAAAACACTGCAATTACATGGAGACGACGTGTCTGTGAGCATCGTTCATCAGTTACAAGTCAGCAGTACGTACAATGCCACGTGGAAAGCCTCTATCAAATGAAGAGAAATCAAGAGTTAGTGCTTTCAAGGAGATGGGCCTTTCCAATAGACAAATACCTATGAAATTGGGGCTTCAAGATGTGTCATTGATAATTTTGTCAAACTGGGCTCACCATATACCATATAAATTAATTAACCTTTAATATTTCATTTATTCAGGCGTAGCAATGCACACCGGGTATTAGCTAGTAGAATATAATTATATCATAATTATGAACATGTGAACCTATATGCATGATTTATTCATTTCAAGTATGTGTAGGATTTAAACTTAGAAGGAAGTAACATGAGATATTAATAATTTAATATTTGAAGTAATCATCTCACTTCATATTTACAAAATATGATGCAAGGTGATTATTTTCAATATTAAAAAATGTGTAGGGTTATCATACTTTTTTTTTCTGGACTTGTCAACTTTTCAACTTCAAAAAATGTATCATGGATTTTACGAGCTTCATTTTTTGTTAGTGCATTTTTCATAAGTTAGTTACTCTCTTTCATCAATGGAAATTGACATGTTCTAATGATAGTATGGCATATTTTAAATTAATTTATAACAACTTCCCTTCAATTTTACAGTAGTTTATTTTGAGAAAAACACATACTTCCTCGAGTAATTATTCACATATTGCTACAATCATTTTTTGTATTTTTTTTATTTTGATTTATGTAAAAAAATGTAATTTGTTAACTTGTCTGAAGAAGGTACAGTGTACCGAAACAGCTGTCACTGAATTATATAATAAATATGAAAATCAAATAAAACTAAGTTTTATTTTTATTTAATTAATAAATATGGATTTTCATCAAGTAACACCAACTCAATTGATTATGTAAAAAAACCCTGAATAATAAACCTGCCATGAAAATGGGCTAGCAACCCACTTCAAGATGTATCTTATACATTGCTCGCAGTCCCAAGGATCAAGTCTCGGATCAAAGACGGAATGCACATCCAATAGGTCTTCCTCCAAGGAGTGATTTTGGAAATAAACTGGATGAAAATCCTACAACTTAAGATACAGAAGAAGAGAAGAAGATTTATGTAGGCTCACACCTGGAATAGAGTCGGCTGTGGTGGACTAGTTGTAATGCTCCTTGTCTCTAGTTCCAAGGGTCGCAGGTTCAAACCCAGTCAAGTCAATGGATTTTTTAGGTTGGGAAAATCCAAGGAGCAAGTCCTCCAGGAGGGACTAAGCCATGGGTTCCAAATCTGAAGATTTTCAGGCTTGTAAAAGATCCTTAAGCCTGAATAAAGAGACCTCCAAGCAAAATTTACCAACATCAACATCCTGGTAATATCTTAATTGCTTGTTAGATGTCTCATTGGGTCGGTGTTGACTGTATGCCATCCATGACATCTATGAGCAAATAGGGTAACTAAAAATTAATTTTATCTAATAACTCCTTATAAAGGAGAGGCTATGACTCAACAATGGGCTATGCCATTATAGATTAGATTATTCACGCCTGGCATAGAATCCCCTAGATATTATTACAATAATTGTAATTTAACGCAATTAACTCAGAAATTAATCATGCCTAATCTAACCTGGCCAAACCTAACCTTAGTGAGGATTGCTAAACTTTAGCTTATTGAAATCAGGTTATGCTTTATAGGGGGATTCTATGCCAGGAGTATACCTATACACATTGAAATAAAAAAACCGAAAAACGTAGAGACTGTTGTAGCAGTATGTGAATAGACGAAACATATGTTGATTTTTTTTCCAAAAAATACAAGAAATGCCTTAAAATTGAATGAAAATTTGAAGTAAAATTAACCTAAAATTTCCATATTTACAATGGAAAATATGAATTTGTCACTGTTTAAATGGACTACCAAGTTATCCGTATGAGGCACCAAATTTTCCAATAAACTGTAAACTAATCTGATCATCATCATCAACAATCATGTGGCTTGTTCTGGTCTCATAGATTCTCATTCAAAAGTTGGATCCATCTCTTCTTCGTTCTACCAACATTCCTGCGTCCTTTTGGTTTGTATTTAAGTATAATTTTGGGAATGCGATCATCTTCTATTCTTTGAACATGTTCTTTCCAGTTTTTTCTAGATTCTTTTATTCTATCTAAGAGTTTAAAGATATTTAGCTCATTTCTAATATCTTCACTTCTTCTCTTATCTAGAAGTTTGCAACCAGCCACACTTCTCAGAAATCTCATTTCTGCTGCTTCTATGATCTTCTCTTCTCTTTTAGTTAAAACCCAAAATTCACTACCATACAATAGTAAACTAATCTGATGTACACTAAATTTCCCATTTTTCTCACCTAATGAAATAAAATTAGTAGAGAATATATAACAAACCACAACCTGATAGCGAAATTTTGTTGACTAACATGAGGCTAGCAGTCATTTTTTCTCGGTTGAAACAATAACTCCTGGGATAGAATAGCACTAGATAGTTTTTTAATTATTCTTAAATTAAGTAGAGTTAGGATCAAGGACAAGGGAGCCAAAGGGGCAATACATGGTCCTGAGAAATACCATTTATTCCTGCCCAGCCCAATGCACCACGTTCTCATCGTGGTTCTTAGTTAACACTAAGAAGTGCAGGGGCAAAAAGGAGAGTTCCCGATGCTTAAAAATTGGGACATACCAGCTAAAGGAGAAAATTATCGACCCCCCAGGATTGCTGGAGGTTGGGCATGGGGTTGACATACCCACCCCGTAAAAGCAAATACATTCAGAAACCCAACATTTTAATAAAAACAGTTTTCACTCATGGACATGGAGAGTCACTAAAAGATCAGAGGTAGCCCTAAATAATTTTGAAAAAAAAGTACTCAGGAAAATATTTGGACCGATAAATATTAATGGTCAGTGGAGAAAATTATACAATGCAGAATTATATGATAAATACAATGAACCTGACCTTGTCACTTTCATTAAATTAAAGAAATTGGAATGGGCTGGTCATGTACAAAGATTCAGCAGACCAAGCACCAAAAAAGGTGCTTACAGCAAGTTTTATGGGGAATAGATGAGTTGGAAGACCGAAAAAAAGATGGGAGGATGGTATTAAAGAAGATGCTGGAAACCTACTTAAGTGTCGCAACTGGAGGTTTGCAGCGTGAAATAGGAATGATTGGAGGCAGAAGTTAAGGGAGTTCAAAACTTGAATTTGAGTCAATCAGCCATTGGATGGAGGATCAAGGGCGAAGCTAAAGGAGCGTCTAGGAGTCTCAGGTTACCCAAACTAAAATTGTGTGTTATTGTGTGATGTAAATAAAAAGAAAATAATGTTTAAAAGTAAAAATCGGTTGTTTGTACACTCATTCATTACAACAAGTGAGAGTCTACAACATGCAAGTCTCGGGGAAAACTGCACATAAACTAGTGTGAAATATTTTCAAAGTCCTATAGAATAACAGTGCGCATGCACCAGAGTTTATAGAGTCAACGATAACCCACAATCGAATCACATATCTATTATCATCCTCGATTACTATCTGTCGCTATGAAATTTAAATGACCAATATTTGCAATAAATTCCCAAATCAATGTTAAAGAAATATACATTATTAATATTAAAATTACCAAATGTTTATTAAAAATGGGTGTACACTTACTTATCACTCCCTAACGCTGATCCAACCAGCAATAACCCAAAACAGCGATAGAAAAATCATTGACTAAGTAATATACTCTGTGGAGAAAATAGCAGCATCACAATATTGTCTAACAGTGTCATAATATTGTGATTTGCATATTTAAAAAACACTTCAAATTTGTCTAATAATGTTATAAAAATTGTTTGAAAAAGTTTGAAATATTAAATACTGTTAGTAAATACAGAAGAAGAGCTATAGTTTACAATAATATAACTGAAAAATCAAGCGCTAGTAAAAGTGCAGTTGAGCCCAAGTCTCGTATGAAATGATGTGGAGGTGTGGTTTAGTTAGTTCTGCATGAATTGCAACTGTAATACCACACCGCCTAAGCATTCTCTGGGTTTGAACTGTCTCACAAGAGAACTGACAACAATTGAATGCCAAAACCTATCTTCGAACTTCTCCCAGAGAAGCATTGTGATGTACCAAGGCCATGTCCAAAAAAAAAAATCTGTCATTTTTAACTGCAAGGCACAGAAATCGAAGCCAGAATCCTGCAATGGTAATACAATGTGCATAGCAGATTGATGTCCCTGCTTGATTTAGAACGGAGTGGAGTGAGGTGGGTGTGCCACGGACGGCAGGTAGTGAGGGTTCTCCAGTTCATCAAGTGTGGATTTGTATTACTTTCCAGCTGTTCAAATGAGAGATTTAGAGCCTTGATTCCCGCGCCGTAGCAAGTAGTTAAAGGCAAGATGCCTTGGCGCAGAGCTACCGGACTCGCGCTGGTTAGAGTCTCATGGAATTTCGGACAATATAGGGCCGGTGCACACCCAGCATCATGAGGAATTTGGGTAGCTACAATAAGTAGCAGCTCCAGGTTAGAAAACCAGCTATAACGGCTGAGGGACCCGACATGCTGACCACGTGTCAGCCTTACACTGGCTGTATGATCGTCTACCTCTATGATCAGTACATATGGATGTGAGGCAAACAGCCTGCTCATAGGCCTGTCGCGCCGTGGAGTTTGTTTTTTAGTGCCTTGCAATTAAAAGCGGCAGATAATTTCTTTGGGCATGACCTTGGTACATCACAACGCTTCTCTGGGAGAAGCGTCAAGGTAGGTTTCGGCAAGCAATTGTTGTCAGTTCCATTGTTAGACTCCCTAATCAATTATAACTCGCTTCGCCACTGAGAAGCTGCTTGGTGTTAATGTTTACTTTAAAGCTTGAACTTCACTGTCCATATTCTAACATTGCACGAAACTTTCATTAACCAGATGAAACAATGGTAGTAATTGTTTACCTGTTTGATGAATAATAAGAAGAATATTTCCATCTTCATCCATTCTCAGTTTCATGAAGATTCAAACATCACACGCACCGATAAAATGCAATTTACAAATACCGATATGCGAACGAGAATTCTCAGATCTCCAGAAATCACAGAACAAAAATTACTGTACACTTTTCACTTAAAACAAATTATACTTTTAAAAATATATTGCATCTTTAATACCACAATAAATACCAAATCACACTATTTACAACAATTGATAAATGTATTAAAAAGAACACAATCCAATAGGCACAAAAAAGTTGAATCGCGTTTATTCACGTTTAGTTTCTATTACAAGCGAGCTGCAAGTAAATTGCACGATACCATACATTGAGAACCGATAGCATACGCCGGCATTTCTTGACTCGCGCGCGAGCTAATCCCTGCAAAACTAAACGATACCTCCCCCCCCCCTCTTCCCCGCAATGTTGGCTAGATAGGCGAACGATCAAGTACCAATTCACTGCAAAAGCAAACAAAATAACTAGGATCTCTGGAGGTACATTTGTGACAGCGTCACTTCATATCAATACCTTATAAAAATTAATGGAAATGTGTATATTAGCCAGATTGGGAAGATAAATATTTTATTCTGTTCTGTACAGGAAAATGTATAAAATATGGAACGATATTACACCACTTGTCACAAAAGAGATTGTGAAATTACAGGTAAGAAAGTCCTAAGTTTCATAGTAAATTAATAGGCCTAAAGCAAAAAGCTCCTGTAAGAGTACGCATAATGTTTTTTGATATATTGCAAGGCTGGAATGTGTAGCACAGCTTCAGCAATTAAAATACAACAAACACATTTAATAAATATAGTAGGCCTACATTCTCTTGAGAACTCTAAAAAAAAAAAGTCTTGCTAGATGTCTCATTGCATGGGAAATATGTAAAATCTTTAAAACTCTGTACCGGTAACAAATTCGTTACAACATGTTTTAAGCAATTAGATAAAGTGCTTAGGGACATTTTTGGACCAAACAGAGATGAACAGTCATGTGAATGGAGAAGACTACATAAAAGTGAACTATATGGTCTCTATAAGACGCTAGGTATAATAAGAACTATTAAGTCTAGTAGACTGCGGTGAGCAGGGCTTTTGGGCACTAATGGGGAAAGAAAGAGGTTCATGGAAGCTTCTTGTAGGAAAACCAGAAAGAAAACGGGCAGTCGTTAGACCAAGGATGAGGTGGGAGAATAACATGAACCATGATTTGAGGGAAATAGATTATACAGGAGAGATTGGCAAGCATTGGCTCAGGATAGGGATGTGTGGAGAGCTTATGTCCACGCGGCCATGGTTGGAAGGGCCAGTGAATTTGTTTAAGGGAAACAAATTGTCCTGAAGAAGTATATATTTTCAACAGGATTCGATTGTCGCCAGGTTATATTCAGAAGAGAATAAATCCAACCTTACGCTCTAATAAAATCAAAAAGGCAGGCATGTGGCACGAATGGGGAATGAAAGACGTTCATGGAGGCTTCTTGTAGGAAAACCAGAGGGAAAGCGCCCAGTAGGCAGACCAAGAATGAGGTGGGAGAATAATATTAAACATGATTTGAGGAAAGTAGATTATACAGGGGATGACTGGAAAATATTAGCTCAGGATAGGGATGTATTAAGAGCTTATGTCCGTGGCCATGAACCTACCGGTGAGTAAGTTAGGAGATATTAATGCTTACAACCGATTGGTATTAGGATGCTGTTGCATTCTAACATGTTAATTACCGGTATATAGGCTCTAACTTTCCAATTCGTGTTACCAAAGACTGTTCCTAAAACTTCTGAAGCCAATCTCTTTACCAGTATCTTCAGTAGCATTATTGCCATCTGTGGTGTTATCTTCTTATTAGGTATCGGTTTTGTAGGTGTCAAAGTGTTCATGATGAATTAAATACATTACTTACAAAGTAAACCATTATGTTATGAATACAGATTTAAGTTAAGCTTTTAGGACAACCGAGACCAGATATGCGTATAAAAAAGTGACTAATGGTAAAATATATCTTATATGACTCTTCAACAGGTCCTTTTACGAAAATGTGAGAGGATTTGCGGTTATTATGTAAATAATTCATTATTTTGCTTTGTTTGTGTTTTGTTTGGAGTTGTTGATTCAAGTGGACAAAGACTGTTGTTTTTTAACATCTATCCGTAAAAGTTGTTCATCACGGTTTTGCTAGCCTGTTCCGGCTCAAAATTGCTACTCTTTCCATCTTTTCTTTGGTCTTCCCAAACTACTTCTTCCTTTTGGTAAATAGTTGTATGCTGCTTTTGGTATTCTGTTCTCAGTCATCCTTGCTATGTATGCTTTCCAGTTTGTTCTGTATTTCACTATTGTTGTGTTTAATTCCTCTACTTTTAGTTGCTGTCTTATTTCCGTGTTGTGTTTTTTTGTCTGTTCTTTGATATCCTACTATTGGTCTGAGGAATTTAATTTCAGCAGCTTATATTCCGGCAAGTCCACCGCTGTGGTCTCGAGGTAGCGTGCTGCTTTGTCACGCAGCGGGCGCGGGTTCGATCCCCGGTCGGGGCAGTTTTTCTGGGTGAGGTTTTTATCGGGGTTTTTCCTCACCTGTAAGACAAATGTCAGGAAAACTTTAAGGCCCAAACGGTCCCCGAAATCATATGGCCATCACTTTCATCATTATCATCTCCATCCTTCACCGGTGTGGAAAGCAACGGGAAGCTACCACACCTACAATTCCCTAGTAAAGCTGCAAGCATAACATGAAAATGCTATGATTGCAGTGAAGGACCTGCCTTCGGGCAGAATTACTATGGATGGATGGATATTCCAGCAGATTGTTGTGTTGTCACTGTCCGTGTTTCGGATGCGTAAGTAATAATAGAAACTGCCATTGTCTTGTATAATTTCATTATAGAATCTTTTCTGGCTTTATTTTTCTAAGTTTTTTTTAGTGTACTTGTTATATAATTAAACTTATTTGGTTTGTTATTTATATCTGTTTCCGCTGTGTATGATATTTCGCAACCTAGAAAGTTACATTTCGTCGCTTGTTATATTGGTTTATTTTCTAACATCTATGTCGGAACTGGTTGAGCGCTCTTGAAAGCCATTTTTTTTATATTTTTCTGATATTTCCATATATATATATATTTCGTTTAGTTTATAGCCTACAGCATGCTTTGTAATTCGGCATCTGATTTTGCTATTAAAATCTGGTCATCTGCAAAATCTAATGTTTTTTTTATTAGTTTCCTAAGTTAATATCCCCAGTTGTTTGTAAAGTTAAGAAACATGTATAGGCCTATACGTAAAAATGAATGTTTCTTGGTTCGTACTTTATGCGCGGCCATACCGTTGATCCGATTGTGATGGGGCATTTTGCAAAATGTTCAGGAGATTCCCAGGATGAACATAGGTTTTAAGAGAGTTGTGGTACTCGACTCCTATACCCTTAAAATCGCCCTTTGTAGTGAAAAAAGTAGCTCTTTGGACGCTTAAATGGCTTACGCTGCCTAAACCATAACAAATACACAAAATTAATCTATACAGAATTGGATATCTCAAAAAGCTCTACAAGAAAGTCCGCGACAGCATATGTTTATCTCTTACGGATAACTCACAATAACAATTTTTGTACGTAGATTCATGTGCAAGCATAAGCAGCACATGGCGGGTATTCTTTTACGGATAACTCACAATAACAAATTTTATCTTTTAGCTCATATATGCCAAGAAGATCGAGATAAGTAGATTCGAGCAACACCGGGTAATCAGCACGGAGAATATTAAAATAATTACGATATACATTTATAATTATTTTTCATTTTACTTATTCAACTAATCATAAGGAGTACGTTAATTTTCGTCTTTCAGCTTATTTACGCCAAGATGATCGGGATGAGTAGATTCCCGGACAACGCCGGGTAAACAGCACAGGTAGCTGAAAATAATTAGGATACAAATGTTTCCTTTCACTTATTTAACCAAACATAAAATAAATTAATTTTCGTATTTCAGCTCATTAATGTCAAGAAGTTCGGGATAAGTAGATTCCCCTACAATGACGGGTAATCAGCACGGGGTATCTAAAAATATAAATTTATAATTATTTTTCCTTTCACTTATTTAACTAAACATAAAGGCACGTTAATTTTCATTTATTTAGGCGTAGCAGCGCACGCCGCGTGGTAGCGTATTTTATAAAAGTCATTTATACAATGAAATTACGGAGAACAAAACCTAATAAACAATTTAGCAGATGTATTCACGTAGACTTTCACGGCCGGAGTTGCTATGATGATCTTGAAGAAGATTTTCGGGCTGTAGGCCGTGGTCGTGAGGCTTGTAGTTCCCCGACGTTTCGCCAGAGACTGCGTGGCGAAACGTCGGGGAACTACAAGCCTCACGACCACGGCCTACAGCCCGAAAATCTTCAAGATCATCAATTTAGCAGATATTTACATGCATTGTATGTATTTGTTCATTTGTTGTTTCAATTATTTGATTCTTTCACTTCAATAACCGTGACCCACTAAATACTCATTTCACGAACCGCCACTGCACTGCAGTGTATGTTTGCCATGCTTTTTTGTGTAATTTTCCTTGGATGTGATGTATCTTCCTTATTATTTTATTTGAAATTAAGTTTTATTTCATTTTTATTTATTAAACAACTAAATTACTGCACCTCGTCGTTCATCAAAACATTCACTGTGTTAATCCTCCAATGATGGATCAAAGAGCAGTACAATTCCATTTTGTTTGATGTCAAGCTGTAGTAACAGCTGAAGTATTATCTATAGAGCCACCTGGGTTTGTAGTACATGTAGAATGATTCCAAGGCATAGTTTTTATAAACAGAATTATTGTGGAATGTCTCTTCCCTCAGCTGTTGCCAACTTTTTCATGCAACTATATGAACATCATGCTTTGTAATAATTCTACTACAAACCCAACTTCTTCTTCTCTGTCATCTTCTTCTTTACCTCCTGTTAGGAGCATAGAGCATCCATTAAGCATAGCTAACGGATCCTATCCTGAGCCAACTTCATTTCCTTCCAGGTTTTCCCCTCCTTTGCAGTTTCTTCAAAGATGGTTCTCTTCCATGTCTGTTTCGGTCTGCCTCTTTCCCTGTGTCCTTGAGGGTTTCAATATAATGCAATTATTTCAATCGAATCACCGTATTTTCCTATTTCTATTTTAATTTCTTCCTGGTCAGTTTTTTTTTCATAATGTTTTATTTAATATTGTTTCTGGCCATTTTATTCTTAACATTTTCTTAGGCATCAATTTATAAATATTTGCTATTTATGTTCTATGATTTTACTTGTTTTTCAGGTTTCACAAGCATATAATAGCATACATTTAACTATACTATTAATGATTTTTAATTTTGCATGTCTACGACTGGACAAATGCACTGTTTGCTTTCTTAATTCTATTTTTGACATCCTCGAGGGCACCATCATTTAAGTTCTTGTTCAGGTGCATAGATAATACATTAGACTAAACATCAAACCTCCTGCATATGACCTTCAGAGACTTCTCTGCCGTGCCGAATAAAATTGTATAATTCAGAGAGTCAGCCTTCCGCTTTTATGGGGGGGACACGCTTAAAGTCCAGCCGCTGGATCCCTGACTCTGAAGTTTAGGTTATACGAGGGGTAAAGGGAGAACTCTACTGCCAATAAGGAAATGGTTGATGTGAGAGCGAACGTCTGCTATAACCGATCACTGCTCTTGACGCAGCTATAGCGCGCTAGTAAGTTTTAAAATTGTTGAGATGTTGTCAGCTGTATGTCTGCTAATAGCATACATAAAGTGGTCCCTCCCACTGAATATCCAAATCGGCAACACTGTCGTGAAAACGTCAGGACCGGAGAATCAGCCATTGGACTATAGGCATAAATACTTTTTTGTAAAATTCAGTACCTTGTTAGATGTTAATATTATGAAATTATAAGTGAAAAAAATAGCTTGTTATTCCAATGAAATTGAAGTAATAAGGTATAATAATTAAACATAATATATTATATTGGTAGAAGTCTGAGCAAGCAAAATCTTTAATGACAAAATATCGAAACTAATCCTCCCCCTCTGCATGTGACCATAATCACAAATTGTTCTATATTAGCTGTCTCAAAATACACCGTGTCCCATTCACACCTCCCACATTTTAATTAATCATAACTCTCAAAGTATGCGGAATTATGAAATGAGGCCGGTATTAAACGAAACAGAAACTCAAAAAAATTTCATCGCCACACACTAAAACACCTCTATGTGTGCACCATTAGTAACACGAACAATATCGAGTCTGTATTCGATTTCGTGCCACGTTCTGCCCAACATGTCCATTGGTAGAAACTTGCCAACATTAATTTAAATATATTGCCCATTTGTACTGTTGCAATTATGTCAAGGATACGGGTTTGTAAATCATGAAGATCTTGTACTGGAGTCACAAACACACGGTGTTTTACATACCCCTAGAGGAAGAAGTCCAGTAAAGTTATGTCTGGCGAACTTGGTTTTATGCCATTATTGTCCAACATGCAATAGATGAATTAATTGCAACAATGAAAACAAAAATTCTTTGAGTTTCTCTTTCTTTTAATACCAACCTCATTTCATAATTCCGCATACTTTGAGAGTTATGATTAATTAAAATGTGGGAGGGTTTGAATGGGACACCCTGTATTGTAAGTTGCATATGTTAGATCTTACATGTCTATAAGATTGCATGCTAATTTCGAAATGATGAATATCTGTACTATACAGTAAAGCAAGCTGTAGTAACAAAAGAGTGAAAAATAGTTATTTGGACAACTATTACAAAAGCAGAAGTTTAGTCACGAGATGCTCAAGTTAGAACACGGCCGAAGAGAGTTACTACACCTAATTCTGTAACGTGTTGTCTACAATATTGTTTCTACGTTGAGTATTTTAGCATATCCCTTGCGGATAGGTTCTATGTGTCGGCGATTAATTTTTGTTTGTATTTAAAAGAGAGAAGAAAATCGCACTGTCTAATTCTCCTATTTAAGATCCTACATACATCGATTCCCAATTATTTATCATCCCGTTTCCAGTATCTATCCTCAAACCATAACTTAAACACAAGATCGCAACATAGTCTCTTACTTAGAATATACCGCAACATAGGACATCACATCACTTCATGTCATATACCATCTCCACTTCTCGCAACTGGAATTCCCTACCACAAGAAATAAGGGGCTGCCGGAAATTGGCATATTTTAAAAGAAATCTAAATTTATATTTGCTCTAAACTCGACTTCATTATTATCCAGTGTAAGATATATATATATATATATATATATATATATATATATATATATATATATTAATTGGTGTTTCCCGTATAATGTATCATATTTATATTTATTATTATTATTATTATTATTATTATCGTATCATTATTGTTATTACCCTATAAAATGTTGTTTGCACATGACATTTACATTGCTACATTTATTGTATCTTTAACTGTTTATAATTAGTATAGTGTATATCTATATTTGTCAAATATTTATTTGTATTTGTGCTGGTTGAGTGGAAGAGAGGGCCTTATGGCCTTAACTCTGCCAGAATAAATAAAGTATTATTATTATTATTATTATTATTATTATTATTATTATTATTATTATATTATATTATATATATTATTTAATAAACAATGTCTAGATTATTATTATTATTATTATTATTAATTTAATAAACAATGTCTAGATAAACATAAACTACGTCAGATCAAGATAAACCACATTTTGACATAATCATAATAAAACAATAAATAATAATAATATAAATAAAACAAGAAAGAATACTGCAAAATTATGACAGGCCTTCCTCTATTCTACTGGTCAGAGGCCTACAATCTACAAGCAAAAAATATAGTCATCTAAAATTAAATTCTTAAGGTCAATAGCAAGCTGCAGATTATATCAAATAAAATAAACGAAGGTATAAGAGTAATGACAATATATGAATAAATTAAGTTGAAAATACAATATGTCAGTATCATAACTTTACGACATATTTTAAACTTTAATATTTTTTTAAGTTTCTTTTCGACATTACAATAATTATTATTAAAAGTTTTCTTTTTTTAATTAAAATATGTATTATACTCTAACTTTAATATATATATGTTATATATTTTTTTATAACATTTATGTTATAACGGTTAAAACATCTAAATATACAAGCGTTACTGCTATAAAGTAAATATTCTCTTTAAAAATTTGCTTACCTGTTATGGTGGCCACTAGATGTCAGTTGGAACGACTTCCCGCTACCTCTTGTGAATTGAGAATACTACATATATAAGAAAAATGTACGTTTGTGTTGGAATACTTGAGTAGCTCAGTTGATTAGAGCGCTAAACGTACAGAGTTTAGAGACTCGGTCCAAATCCCGACTCAAGCATTCATTTTTCTTTTCATATATATATATATATATATATATATATGCCTGGACAGGATTCGAACCCGGAACTCTGGTCGGTACCCTAGCGTGCTATCCATTAAGCTTGCAGTGCTCAATGTTAAAAATGTAATTATAACGTATATATATATATATATAATATATATATATATATATATACGGCACTAGGAAAGTTTTGCAATACGCAATAAATCAAAGCCGGACAGGCCTGGCGTCCCTAGGGGAAGAAAGATGGTTTCAAAAAAATATAAAATTGGGGGATCATTCTTCTGCAGATGCAGTTTTAGTTTAATAGCAGAAGTGAAAGTTTGTAAAAATGTCCGGGTGGTCCTAACTTCAGTACAGTGCCATTATTCGATACAACTTTTCTCGTGGTCTGACTGTAGATCAGTGCTTTGAGGAGATGGTTCCTGTATTGGGAATGATTGTCCAATTCCCACGACCATATTCCGCTGGTACAGAGAATTGAAGAAGGGAAAATTTGGCCTTGAAGATGATCCTTTTCAGGGCGGTCGGTCGAGTCAGTTGTCGACAAGAACATCGACTCTGTGAAGAAACTGCTTGAGATAGAGAAGCGAATAACCTACCGGCAGATAGAAGAGTCCCTCCACATTCCTGCACCAGCCATTCATGAGCATCTTCATGTTAAGAAGGTTTATTCACTGTCAGTGCCACATGAACTTACTGAGGAGCAAATGGTGCAAAATGATGTTGAAAAAGTCTAATAACGGAGCTTCTCCTAACGTAAACAGCATCGTCACAGGAGACGAATCATGGCTGTATTACTACGGCGTCGAAACGAAAGCTCAGAATAAAGTGTGGCTATGGGAAGATGAGGGTACGCCAGTGGCAGTGAGGAAATTACGATCAATGAACAAGAGAAGGAAAACCGTATTCTTCACCACAAAGTGGATTTTGGAACGAGTTATACTGCAAAAACAATGCATAGTCACTGCGAAATGGCACACAGGAGAATGCCTGCCACAGATGATTGGAGCACCCAAGATCAAGGCTAGTCACATGAATGCTGCATCATGATAATGCACATGCTCATGGGACCAGTGATACCGTGGAGTTCTTGAAGAAATAGAAACTTCTACTGCTTGAAGATCCTGCCTACAGTCCAGATCTTGCTCCTCGTGATATTAGACTGTTCCCAGAAGTTAAACTGAAGCTGAAAGGAAAGCGTTTCCCTTCGCAAAAGGTGCTTTTGACAGCATGGGACAACGAATGCACGGAGCTGTCCGATGAAAAGTGGAAGCAATGGTTTAGTGATTGGTTTCGACATATGAAGAGGTGTAGGTATAGAGTATGGTAGAAATTATTTTGAGAGGTCGTAAAAAGTATCGCAAAACTTTCCTAGTGCCCTATGCCTATATATTACAAAAAACAGACTTTTGTTTCGAAATACAAGAAAACATTTAAACATTTTTTTCGATTTTTTAGAAAAAGTTTATTTTTAATTATCAAAAATTATTTTTCAGAATGTATATTTTTCCCCTTTCATACCCCACAGATGCTAATAGAAGGAAAGGAACGGAGTAACCTACAAACCAAGATGAAAAAAAAAAAAAACAGGGGGCCTTCAAAGGGACAGCATGATCAATTTTATGACGGCCTATAATCCTAGCCCTTGATTTCAATTATTTCGAAATTAAAAAAAAAAAAACCCTAAAAATTATAGGCTTACCCTTAAAATTGGCAAGATATCCTGAAATATACGTTAATTTTATTTATGTGTACATCCGTAATAAAACTGAAATGCTTAAATCTGTACCACGCATAATTAACAGTATCGGTATATATATTTTTATTTAAAAATTACTTATAGGCCTCTAGCTACGTATGTTTACCACGCGCTGTGAAAACATCTTACGGTGACGCGACGTTGCGATTCTGGTTCGGACCAAATTTACTGCACGCGCGTACAACACAAAGTAAACAGTGCGTACAATTCGTAAGTGTGCAATAGAAGCCCGTGTTACCAACCTTCTAGCTGAAGCACTAACAATTAGCGTAATTTAAAAGTCGTCATCCTATGAAACGTGGTGTTCTACTATGTTAAATAGCACCATATTACATAAACTCTAATATATTTATTACTAGCTAATACCCGGCTGCTACTCCTAAATAAATGTTAATGTGTTTTTACCACCAGCCGTGCGCTGTTATAGGCCCTACTTGCCCGGAAATCTGCTTATCCCGATATTCTTGTCATCAATGAAAGACAAAAATGGCTATTGTGAGTTATCCGTAAAAGATAAACAGATACTGTCGCGGACTTTTTTTGTAGAGTTTTGTGAGATATTCAATTCTATGTACATTAATTTGGTGTATTTGTTATGGTTTAGGCAGCGTAAGCTATGTAAGCGTCAAAATAGGGACTTTATTTCACGTTTTTTACTACATAGTGTGATTTTTTAGGGGTAAAGGGGTTGAATATCACAACTCTCTTATAGCCTATGTTCATCCTGGGAATCTCCTGAACAGTTGCAAAAAAAACATCAAAATCGGATCAACGGTATGGCCGCGCATAGAATACGAACAAACAAACCAACAAACAAACAAATAAATATTGATTTTTATATATTAGATTATTATTATTATTATTATTATTATTATTATTATTATTATTATTATTATTATTATTATTAAGAGTACATTCTGTAA
This sequence comes from Diploptera punctata, assembly GCA_030220185.1. Lineage (NCBI taxonomy): Eukaryota > Metazoa > Arthropoda > Insecta > Blattodea > Blaberidae > Diploptera > Diploptera punctata. Next base: position 184,167 of record JASPKZ010007429.1, on the reverse strand, counting down.
GTTTATTTAGAGAAAAAACTAACATAACCTTTATAATAATCATCATCTCCGGAAACCTTTAACTTATTGCATATCTCGGTTATCCTAAATCAATCAATTTCCGAAGAAGGTCATTACAATTCTTCTTATACTGGATATTTTTTTTTTTTCAAACAAACTTGTTTTATTTATCACATCCGCTCCATCATTCGGATTTTATCAGTCGATATTATTTGAGGAGCTTTTTTAAAAACTGAACATGTCCATCTCACTAAATTTTTCATGACAAGGCAAAAATTCCTATCTCTTAAATGTTTATTTTTATTTGTTTGGTGTAAAATCTGACATTTCAATGGATATATTCACATTTGTTAAAAAAATTATTAGTCGTGTAACATAATTAATAATAGAATACTTGATCCAAAAAGAGATCTAACCAACAAAAATTCGAAAATTGAGTTTTCAGTGGATTGATAATCTATCCGGAGAATATCAAGGCATGGTGGATGTAAAATTATCCATACTCTCTTACAGACCTGATTTATTTATTTTTAAAAATTGGCTTTCAACCGAATAGTGATATATCTGTAACAAAATGGCGAAAGCAGTCATGTCATGAGTAGCAGTGCAGAAAAACAATGACTGTACATGTGCAAATTCATTCCACCACAGTTTCGTGAATTCTAAACAGAATCTTAGAGAAATTGAGTGAAAATAAGATAGACACAAAGAATGTAATGAAATAACATTAAATGAAAAATAAATATTGAAAACTGATTCAGTTAGAATTTTTTCTAACTGAATCAGTGTTCAATATGTATTTTCTATTTCGTTATTGTAGCATTTTTAATTACATATCGGTTAGATCACTTTTCCACTCTATAGACATAGATCTTTTTGCACAAAAGTCTGTATTAAATTGTCAATATTCAGTCAGTAGCATGTTATTTTGCATTCAAATTGGCTGTATATGTTTGAATAGGGTGAGAGATTGAAGTGTTTATGATATAATAAAGGTAATAGCTTCAAAATGAACATTATGCGTTTTTTCTTCGTTTTACCAACAATTTGTAGTGTGGGGGTTAAATCTCTTTTCAGGGCAACTATTCAACTTAAGTATTTAAATTTTGAACATGTTTAGTTTTGAAAAAAAAAGTTCATTTAATGTTATTTTTGTCTTCATGCATACTTCAACATCTAGGATAATATCGCGTATATTCATGGGCGTAGCCAGTATTGGATTAAGGGGGGTTGCAATTTTTTTCGACTGTATACCATCCGGGTACAAACGAACATATCAAAAATGCAAAACATTACCTTTATTTTTTAAACTAACCTCAATACATTTCGGAAGAAAACTACAGCGCTATTGAAGAGGAAATATGAAGAATAATAGCGAAATAATTGCAGAAGTTTTAGGTTTGGCGAATTGAATTTTTTGTCAAGATTACTTCTTAATTTTTATACTTAATTGTATTGAAACTATTAACTATATTTTAGCTACTAATAAAGTACAACTACACACACAGTTCGACTCGCCTTTTCGTTTTGAGAACATTTTTTAGGTGCGTTTTGTTTGAATTTTTCAATGTCAGTTTAATTTTTTTTGGCAGAATGGGCATACCCAGACCATTAAGGCGATTTTCTGTCATTGTAGAACGGCACCATGTCTCCACTCTTCTTAGGGTGCTAAAAGTGCGTTCAATCGACGTCGTAGTGCATGGTAAAGACAGTGTTTTTTTTCATGGATGGGAAAAAATCGCACTCGTCCACTATCTTGACGAAATCACCTTCTTCATCCTTGTCACTTTGTTTCATCTATATACGGTGCAATAGTTCAATTTCGGTGGACAAACCCTCGATTTTAATATACTCTGAAATTTTGCTCGCCGTTGCTTGGGTATCTTTCAGAGATGTTTTAGGTTCTTAGGGTGCAGCATTTGAAGTTCAAAAGCAGAACTCCGTTCTTCTCCAAAACTGTATGACAAAGTTGTGTGAAAGGAATCCAAGTAAGGATTTAAGATGGACACCTTAAAATAATCTTCGGAATTACATTGTGGATTAGCTCGATGTGTGTGCTTATTGGATATTATGGTAGTGTGATTTCTGCACACAGTTCAGAAGCAATAGTCTCCAACTCTTTCATGATGCCTTCGGAGATCTATTACCAAGTTTTTAATGCTTTAAACATGAGCCGTGCATTTAATTACATCTACAGCCACGGCTTGCAGCAAATTAACGACAGGTTCCTGATAACTAGAACATTTTGCTATCAGGCATAAACAAAAGATGAAGATACATCTACTTGCAGCAGCAAGCAAGTGATCAGCCTGTTTTCAGCTTGGCGCGTTTCTTTCTACTGCAATCAATTTCAGGCCGTTCATCAATTCCTCCTTATCTTCTTGTAAGCTCATGTTTCCCTTAAGAGATTTAGGCGCTCTCCCCCTACAGGAAAGAATTTCAACCATACTAATTTAGTTACACTTGTTTTCTTATAGATGTCATTTGAGTGGTCCGTGGTCAGCGTTCCGCCTCATACTGATATATAGGAAACCAAGGTAGTACTAGGATGGGAAAATTCGGTAAATTTTTCTTAGAGGTCTTTTCATTCAAGGCTTAAGGATCTTTTACGAGCCTGAAAATCTTCAGACTCGGGACCCACGACTTAAAGTCCATCCTGGAGGACTTGCTCCTTGGATTTTTCCATCCTAAAAAAAGCATCGACCCCGGCCGGGTTTGAATCCGCTACCAGAGGCAAGGAGCATAACCACTAGTCCACCGCGGTCGACTCATCAATTCCAAAAATCGTTTTATTAAGTATCCCAATACTTTTATATTTTTTGGACCAACGTGTTTCGCAGAGCATGGGGATGCATGTGACGTCTTCTCAACGTCGACTCTCGAAAAAAGTTTGTAATATCCTTAATTGTAGCTATCGTGTTTCTCACCTCTGGCACACTATTAAAATCATTTAACACATGGATGATTTTGTGGCTTGCGCAGTGGAAGTAAATATCTTTGGCAAAAACTCGCGTAGACGTTTCTGGACCCCGTTGTCTTTTCTTGCCATTGTTGAGAAGCGGTCATAGCCCTGGCCGACACATTTGTGCGGGTTAATGTCTGTCTCTTTGAAGAAAGGTCAATTTCTGTGGCAACTGATTGGGCGTCCCTTTTCAATTCAACAAAGCCCAAAAACTCTTCTCGAATTGTATTCAGTTTCTCATAAAAAAAACCGCACACCAAGGACAATTGCTCCTTTCCAGAAATGTCATAGATTTTTCAGCTAAATCATTGTAATCATTTCTTACATCACCTGTAATCATTTTCTTTACCTCAAGTCACATAATTCAATCAATTCATTTTTATATGTAGAGAAAGGCAGGTAACATTCTTGGCGTTTAAATGAAGTTTTAAGCTGAAGACGCCTTCGTCCGGTGTTTTACCCCATAAATGCAAGTCATGCGAGCCACAGAAGATAATGGTAACCAAGAAGGAAGACAAATATTTTAGGTTACCCGCCGAAATCTTCTTATAGCCACTTACGAGTTTTTGGCTAATAGGGGCCTCACTTAAAAACAAGTGTACTGACTGTGCAGCTTCCACATGCCAGCACCTCTCACGTTTTATGGCGAATTCAAGCATTTTATAAAACTTCTGGAAGGGCCTTTCTATGAATAACCCTTTAACGCCCCTCACAATATGTGGGGAGAATAAAACACAATATGTACAGAGTGCACCTTTGAGTCTTGCGGAATACTTTAGCCAGGGTGAATACTGTTGGATCCAACAAAGCTTGAATTTCTATTTTAAATGTTCAGCATCATTGCTGAAAGTATAGCTTTCAGGTGGACTCCAGCAGTTTGTCAGAATTTTCACTTTATCTTCTTTAATCATTATCTTTGTTCTCCTGAACCAGTTGCCAATATCGTTAGGTGGGTAAATCTTCTTCTTTAGATGTGATGAATTCTAAACTATCCGGGAAAAAAATAATATTACAATGACACAACTTGTGTAGATACTTACCAAAGAATTTTCTTATATCCATTTTTACATATACATGCACAAAGATGCGTAGTCCAATGTTGAAGCACGAGTCTAGAACCTTCGAGTAACAAATATGTTAATTGTATAATTATTTGAGCCTATCGAACGTACTAGAAAATATGAGGCACAGACATGGTGAACGTTTGACCTTTCACGATAAGTAGTCGTTGGCCAACATAAGGCTGTAAAAAAGGCATTTATTACAGAAGTGTGTGCAGCCAATGAAGAGTCAAGGTCAGAGGAAGCTTTGACAAGCGATTAGGCATTGATAAATGAACTCGGATACTCAGCTGAAATTTGAGAAGTGAATGCTCCGTTAGCCATTCATAATAATAGAGGTCTAGAATTGGGATGTCAAGAGTCCCTGTAATGCATATAGCATGCATTTCCAGAATTGAGGCATGTTGAATTTCTTTCTGCATCTCATTCCTATTTGTGATTATTGTTCTTAGATATTTGAATTCAGCCACCTCCTCAAAATTTCCCTCATTTGTCATTAGCTGTCCATTTCCATCACATAATGTATTTCAATGCATGATATATATTTAGTTTTATTGATATTTACTTCCAATCCCAATTCTTAGTATCACTCAATAGTGTGTGTGTGTGTGTGTGTGTGTGTGTGTGTCGGCCTTTAGTGTCTCGCTATCACCCAATAGTACTAACTTACATATTAGCATAAACTAACAGCTTATTAATACCATTGAGTTTTAGACCTTCTTCATACTCTAATAAAAGATTTGATGGCATGCTCTAGTACAAAATTAAATAGTAGAGGAGATAGTGCATCTCTACTCTTTGTGCTATTTAGACATATTTGTGCAAGTCTAACTTTTTAGGAATTCTGAACTCCAGCAGGATACAATATAACTTCTCCCTCTTAATTAAATTGTATGCCTTTTTGAAGTCTACATATAGTTGATGTACAGTACCATTATATTCCCATTTCTTTTCTAAAATACAGACAATTGAAATGGTATGGATATTTAAATGAATGGACAATGAAGGGTTGCCAAGAAGAGTTTAGATTGGATTCTAGCAGGTAGGAGAGGATAAAAAACACCTGGCTGCTGGGCATAAAGGAAACAGTGAATGAAAAAGGATTGAAAGAACAAAACTGGGAGATAGATTTAAAGAAAAGGACAAGAGTTTAAACAATTGGTCACAGGAAGACATGATAATACATTGTAAATCTGTTCATGATGATGATGATGATTATTTTTTGACAAATTTATTATAGAAATATTATTATACAATACAAAATATATATTGTGCTTAACATTCTGCTAATAATAAATAGACTTGCTTAACGACAATAATGTATTTAAGAAAAATTTAGACCAAATTGCATTTGGTGATTCCAGGTAAATAAACATGAAGCATAAAGAAATATCTACTTATTACATAAGAGCAGAATGTAATTATTAGACCATGGATTTTAGGTTTTATGCCTATTTTTTCTGAATAAATAAACAAAAATTAATGATGTAAGTACTAGTTTCAAAAAAGTTACAGCATTTGGAAGAGTTAAAATGTGCCTAATTTATTCATTTGTATCTTTTAGCATAAAATTGCCTTTTTTAAATTAAATTATTTGTTTAGTCAAAATTTTATATGAGCATCGAAATAATTATTAAAAAAATGACAATTTTACCTTGTAACCAATAAATACAGAATATCTATAAAAACATCCCATGATTATAAAAGAACAGAGAATAAGTGGTAATTCAACCTGTCTCTTGTCCTCTTGAACCAAAACTGGTTTTTTGTGTGTCTGCATTCTTCTTGGATTACTCTATGTACAAATGTCACCATCCAGGAGAGCAAAAATTGTAGTAGTAGTAGTAGCCCATTAGCTTGGATGTGTTCCATTTACTTTCTTGCTTCCCAATAGAGTCCTGCCAGAGTTCTTGTAGGTAACATCTTCAGCCTCACAGCTAGCAAGATGATCTTTGTTCATGGTAGTGTTGTTGTCTTGGTACAGGATACAATTTGGAGAGTTGAAGATTCCAATTTTATGGAGGTGTGCTGCCAGGTAGTCATGGCTTGTTAACAGTCTGAATGTTGCTACTGCTTCATGTCTTGGTTGTTCAGGTATTAAGTTTTTATTCTGCGATATAGCTGCCCATGGTTTCTCGTTACTTTGTGATTTGAAGTGTTCCATCAGTTCTTTCTGGAAGTTTCTTTTAATTATATTTTTTGCAGAATGGTAGGGCAGGAATTGATTTGTTTTCTGTAAAATTTTGGTGCCCTTTTTTGCTAAAAGATCCGCCATTTCATTTCCATGTACCCCGCAATGAGAGGGGATCCATTGGAGCTGGATAATTTTATTGAGCAAAAATTGTTATCTATAGGAAAATTATTGAACAAATAAACGAGTTTAAATATTTAGGATATAATATAGGATACAGAAAACCAATGACGTTCAACTGAAGTGAAATAGATTTTGACAATTCTGCAGAATACAGAGAACATTGAAATATAAGTACAAAAACAAATATTACTGAAGTTAAATAAAGTAATTGCATTGCCATTACTTACTTCTAAATGGCAGTGAGAACTGGACATTAACTGCAGACCAGCTAAAACAAACAGAGTCATCAGAAATGAGATTTCTTCAATTTGTGGAAAGTTGCAAGTTGTTGGATCGTAGGAGAAGCATAGACATCAGGAATGAACTGAATATACGACCAATTACGGCAATGATCAAAATATATAGGACTAATTGAAGAGACCATGTTCAATGCATGTTACCAACTAGAATAACAAAAGCCGTCCTGAATTATAATCCTATAGGAAAGAGAAGCATTGGCCGATCTACAAGATGGCCTGACCAGTTTTAAGCCAGAACAGGCCAAAAGACGTAAACCTTGATGTCAATGATGATGATGACAAATGTTGCCATTTAGCTTTTCAGAACATTCTTCAAATTATTACAAACTCGCATTAAAAAGTCTATTGTTATAGTGATTCTTGTCAAAATAGTGATGTTAAATTACTTCCAACAACGTTTTTTATTATTAATTTACACTTCTCACTGAAGGATAAATTATATTTGAAGAGAAAAGTTATATGCTCAGACTGAGGTTTGAACCCAGGGCTTTTGGCTTTTTAGGCCAATGCTCTACAACTGAGCTACCTGAGAACTCCAATCTAAACACAAACATTGAGCATTTGCTCGATTATGCAAATGGCAGTTTCTTATTTAAGAAGCTATTTATTGGGAATTTAAACACTACTTTTTAAAGCCAGTAGGGCAACTTTCAATGATTTATTATTAAGTTAACACTTCACACTGAAGGATAAATTATATTTGAAGAGAAAAATTATATGCTAGGGTTTGAATTCCAACAAATTTATGGAGATGCAAGAGAGAAGTTTTGGAAATAAGCTTTTCTTACCTCAAATACACTCAATTTGTGCTCCACATGTCATGCTGCACAATTAAGGTAACATTTAAACTCATGCCAAATGATTCCCAGCATAATAATGTGGAAGGGCTGGATGGTAGCAGTGATACCAAGTTTCAGTGCTTGCAAATTTTCGACATGTTACTAAAGAGGTGCTCTGTCTTGTTGGAGAGGGAAAACATTTTTTTTTCAGAAAGATATGAATGAACAACTTCCAGGAAAATATTATCCGGTATTGGAAAGTGTTAAATTTAAAATTACTTCATTAAAACTTGCAGGAAGTTGGATTGGACATGCTGAAAACCAAGATGCCTTCTGCAGGTCCCCTGCCTGGACTGTATGTGACTTTCTCTTAAATTAGCAATGTATCCTATAATAATAATTTATTTAATATTTTAATAAAACAATAGAAAAAACAAACAAGTACAATTTAAATGTGTGTTGAATTACAAAATACATATAAACTTATTTTTATTGCAGTCGACATTTATATAACTTCTTATTCTTCTAGCTCTACAGCCCTTTATGAGCCCTAAGCTGCTATTAAGACACTCTTCCACACATCCCTATCCAACACCCTCTTTCTCCATCTCCAGGACCTTTCAGAGGACCTCCTCTACTCCATCCATCTCAACTTCAGTCTGCAGTCTCAGTACTGTAAGCTTTCTAGTGGTATTCTCTTCCTCCATCCTCATTACGTGGCCCAAATATCTCAGTCTGCCAATTTTAATCATCATCCATGCAAGTATTAGGCAGTCTCAAAGTGAAATTTTCCATCCAGCATTTTTTTTGGATGTCCCAGCAATCTTTCGCCTTGAGGGCAGTAATGAAGCACAGCTTTTGGAATTCTGTGAGATGGCATTTGTTGAAGGTGGGCTTTCCAGTTAGTACATTGTATATGATGGAGAAAGGGTTCTACATCCAATTTTTCCACAATTTCATTTCTTTTATGGTAGCACTTTGTATAGCCCGCTGTATGGCACATAAATCACATCTCATTTGTTGTTTTTGGCATTCTAACATTTACAATATCTGGGTCTGAGAACAGTTTGATAGATTTCTTCATTATATCTTATCTCCGTCCAGACATTCACATTAGACTACTGGATCATTTATGGGTCCCCGGATGCCTCCTCAGGATTTCCTTTTTTCAAAGATTCTCAAGTCTTTCTTCATTATCCTTCTACTAAGTGTCCAGCATTTACTGCCATAAATAGCAACTGGTCTCAGTATTTAAATAACTGGAAAGAGGAATAACTGTTTTACCAATTTAAGAGTTAAAAATCTTATTTTTGTATGTCTCCTACCACAAAATCTGTAACTTGGTACGCATTACTGGCCATCCATATTTTATTCCTGGTCCTGTCTAATTCTCTTATTTAAGATCCTTACCTACATACCACTCGGATTCGCCCAATTATTTTATTATCGTCGTTTCCAGTATCTATCCTCAAACATTAACTTAAACAACAAGATCCCAACATAGTCTCTTGCTTAATATACCCGCAACATATGGGCATCACATCACTCCATGTCATATACCATCCTTCACTTCTCGCAACTGGAATTCGCCTACCACAAGAAATAAGGGGCTGCCGGACATTGGCATCTTTTAAAAGAAATCTAAATTTATATTTGCTCTAACCTCGACTTCATTATTATCCAGTGTAAGGTACATATATTAATTGGTGTTTCTCATATAATTTATCATATTTATATTATTATTATCGTAAGTATCATTATTGTTATTATCCTATAAAATGTTGTTTGTACATGAAATTTACATTGCTACATTTATTGTATCTTTAACTGTTTATAATTAGTATAGTGTATATCTATATTTGTCAAATATGTATTTGTGCTGGTTGAGTGGAAGAGAGGGCCTTATGGCCTTAACTCTGCCAGAATAAATAAAGCATTATTATTATTATATGTTGATATGCCTGTGGCATAAGTGGAAATATCACTTTGATGCCAGTAGCATGACATATGGATCACAGTGAATGTATTTAAGGTAGATAGTATTCTTAAAACTTTTTAGTTTCTCTTTTTAATGACACCAGTTTAATGTAAAATGAATAGCAATGCTGTAACATTTTATAATTACAGAATATTTCTGTAGACACACTATAGTTAATTTATTTTATTAATTTCATAATTCTTACATGCATTTTGCTATGAATGATGATATTCACATTTTTCAAAGTCTAGAGTGACATTTTTAGAATCTATTTTACAGTTTTTAAATCCTATTTTAGGTGCTAAATCTACATCATTTAGAGCCTAAAAATCCTAGGTCTAGTAATTATGAACTGGGTAAAACATTCTTTGTGCAGCTCTGATAGGCATTATATATTAAGTCATGTACAGCCTTAGACATGGAATTTGACCAATCTTCTGGAGTGAAAATTTTTCAAAGTTCCAGTTACATGTATGCCTGATACACACAAGTATGATTGAGAGAATATAGGTTGAAGAAAATGCAGTTGAATCCCGTTTATCCAAAATAAGGATCACGGATTTATTCTGAATAATACATAGAAACTATTTAGTTTATGAAAGGAAGGAGTGCATTGTATAGTACTGCCGTACAATGTAATTTAAATTTTATTATAATAATAGATATAGAAATACAAAGTTTTAATCATAAAATTGGTAGGAAATAACACTTTTGAGGTATTCAAGTTAAAAAAAAACTCCATGGTACGACAGGCCTAGAAGCCCCTTGGCCTACCATCCAGCTGCTGACCTCACATCCACTTGTATTTATTACAGAGGCAGATGATCATCCAGCCAGTGTAGGAGTGACATGTGATCAGCATGTTGGGTTCTCCAGCCATTATAGCTGGTTTTCTCAACCTGAAGCCACTACTTATTGTAGCTACCTAAGAGCCTCACGATGCTTGGTGGGCACTGGTCCCTTACTGGCTGAAATTCCATGAGAAAATTTCTTTCCTCATAGAGACACAAATCAGCACAAGTCCTATAGTTCTGCACGAAGGCATCTTGCCTTAACCAGTCTGCTACAGCGCGGGACGAGGTATTGAACTCTTATAGGAAATATCACCTAACTAACTGGCTCTATTGAACCCATAGGTTCATGGCCGTGCAGACATAAGCTCTCCATACATTTCTAGCTAATGTTTTTCAATCATCCCATATATAATCTACTTCCTTCAAATCATGGATGATATTATCCCACCTCATTCTTGGTCTACCAAGTGGGCATTTTTCCTCTGGGTTTTCCTACAAGAAGCTTCCATGCACCTCTTTCATCCCCCCATATGTGCCACATGCCCTGCCCATCAGTCTATGAGACTTAACTGTTCTTATTATATCTGGCTTCCTACACATATCATGTAGCTCACTATTATTCAATTTTCTCCATTCACCTCTCTGTTCATCTCTTTTTTACCCAAAAATTTTCCAAAGAACTTTATTCTCAAATACCCGTAATCTTCTAAGAAATTCACCATGAAGTTTAATTTAAAATTTGTTTCACCTCACCTCATATCCTGCCTTCTAATCAGACTGATTTCATGACCTTAGTGGTTGCATCTTCAATAATTACATGACTGATATCTGTCGTCCAGGAGCTCTGCTTCTGAAAAATGTTTGGGACGATAGAACATTGACGTGTAATTAATGAAGATGTAACAACTAAGATTATGAAACCGGTCTAATTAGAAGACAGGATATGAGATGAGGTGAAAAGAATTTTAATTTAAATTAAACCTCAAACTTACTTATTCACTGGCACTATCGAACCCATAGGTTCATGGCCACACAGACATAAGCTCTCCATACATCCCTATCCTGAGCTAATGCTTTCCAATCATTCCCTGTATAATCTACTTCCCTCAAATCATAAAAAAAAACTCCTGGCACGACGGGCCTAGAAGGCCCTTAGCCTACCAGCCGGCCTCACATCCACATGTGTATTTCACAGAGGTAGATCATCAGCCAGTGTAGGGGTGACATGTGGTCAGCATGTCGAGTCCCCCCAGCCGTTATAGCTGGTTTTCTCAACCTGGAGCCGCTACTTATTAAAGCTACCCAAATGCCTCACGATGCTGGGTGGGCACCGGTCCCATACTGGCCGAAATACCATGAGAACATTTCTTCCCCCATGGAGACTCGAACCAGAGCAAGTCCCGTAGCTCTGCGCCAAAGCTTCCTGCCTTAATCACTCAGCTATGGCGCGGAACTCCCTTCAAATCATAGTGTATGTTATTCTCCTACCTCATTCTTGGTCTACCAATTGGGCGTTTTCCCTCTGGTTTTCCTACAAGAAGCTTCCATGCACGTCTATCATTCCCCATATGTGCCACATGTCCTGCCCATCACAGTCTACGAGGATTAACTGTTCTTATTATATCTGGCTTCCTATAAAGATCATGCTGTTCACTGTTATGTAGTCTTCTCCATTCACCTACTTGTTCAACTCTCTTTGGTCCAAAAATCTTCCTAGTACTTTATTCTCAAATACTCGTAATCTCCTTTCCTCCCTTAAAGTAAGAGTCCATGTTTCGGACCCATATAATATAACTGGTAGAATAATAGTTTTATATATTTTCAGTTTAACGTTTTTTGAAAGGAGTTCGGACGTCAGGAGTCCCTGTAATGCATAATAGCACGCATTTCCAGAATTGAGCCTTTGTTTAATTTCCTTGTGCATCTCATTTCTTATTTGTGATTATTGTTCCTAGGTATTTGAATTCAGCCACTTCCTCAAAATTTCCCTCATTTGTCATTAGGTGTCCATTTCCATTATATAATGTATTTCTATGTGTGACCATATATTTAGTTTTATTGATATTTACTAAATTAAACCTCATAGTGATTTTTTTATTCCATGTTACTATATTGTCAATTCGACAGTGGTCATTCTAAACAAAACTAGAAACTTCTTTCTTTTATTTTTTAAAAGCCAATTTATCTTGTTCTGAACCAAATTTTGTCTTTGATAATTTGATTTGCATTTTCTAAAAATGCATTAATGGAGTTTAATTTAAGAAAGAAAAACGAACTCGAACCCTGGATATCTGATTCTGTACATCAGTGCGATACCAATTACACCATGAACGACAACTATCGGCCTTCGGACAAATAAGAATTATATAAGCGGAAAGAAATGTTGATGTTCTTATATCGGTGCTCGAATGGCATAATTGGTATTGCAGTGATGTATAGAATCAGAGAAGGGTTCAAGGCCCGGCCCGGTTTGAACATTAACTTTTCTTTCTTAAATTAAATTCTATCGAGGATTGGAAAATATTAATTTAAATAAAAAACATTGAAAATATACACTAATGGTTTTGTTTATTTTTTGACCAGGATACTCGTAATAATTAAATGAATCGTGATTTCTTCTTACCTCATACTTCTATGTTTTTTTAAACACAGCACTGCAGTATCGGCAACACGTTGTCATCATCAGCTGTTTTCACGACTTTCAATTTTTTTCCCTTTTGCCGGTAATTCTCTAGACTGCCATCTGGTGTTCTTTTGAAGGAATTACTCTTCAAACTGCCATCTGGTGTTATTTTGAATGAATCATTTTCTAAACTGCTATCTGTTGTATTTTTTAAGAACTTTGTAATCAAGCTCGGTTCGTCCGGAATCTCAAAGTTCATAGTTCTAGTATGGTTTTTTTGAATATATATATAAACTCTAGACTGCCATCTGATGATGACGACGTGTCGCCGATACTGCAGTGCTGTGTTTAAAAAAAACATAAGAAGAAATCACGATTCATTTAATTATTATTAATTGAACCTCATAATGTTAAAAATTCCCAAATTTAATATATAAAAAAAAGATACTCGTATTTCTTTTTTTATTTCCCACTATTCCCTCAGGAGATGGTATCCATTGTAGATTTTTTATCTAGACTTGTTAATTGTTTAATTCATTTTCCTGTTTTCACAATTAATTCTAAAAGAGGTTGGTTATTTGAAGCTATTGTTTGCATTGCTACTCTAGGATCTTTCAACTTATTGCTTATTTGAATGCCTGTGGTTTATATATTAGGGTTGTCAATAATGTAATTCTGTTAAAATTTCTCAGTCAGTTGGCACTTGCCTTATCAGAATTCCATTGCATACTAACACTTGCTGCTATTAACATTCAATATTTTTTTCATATAATTTTGTTTTAATTAATTTTTATTCATTAATTGAAATAGAAATTCGCTATCAAAACCACTCATTTCAGAACACTTCCAATTGTATGACATTTACCAACTGTGTATGGAAATCCAATTTGTCAAGTTTCGAATCCCCCCTCAAAAAAAAAATACAAAAATTGAAATATTAAGATACATAAACAAAATTCATTATAAAAAATCTTTCTATTTTTCACTCTTAAATAACTGGCAAGTGTAATTTTGTTAACCCGTAAGCATACGTGCATTATTTTGTTATGAGAGCACACACTTGGGGTTAAAATTACTCAAACTTTAAATAAAGCTCAATAATTACTCGGAGGAATGCTGTAGCATAATTGGTTAAGGCAATACACTACGAAAAGTTGATGGTTCAAGTCCCGGTGGGGTGAGGATTTTTAAACTGACCCAACCCTTCTGGAGACACCTGGGGTCGACTCAGCCACTAATGGAAACGAGTACCAGCAACTTGTTCTGGGGGGTAAAGGTGGCCATCATGCAGGGCTGACATCAAGTGCTGATTGTCTAGAAAAAGTGGGAGCATTAACCTCCTACTACCCCAAGGGTCTCCTATGGTCTGTAGTAGGGTCACTTTAGAGTTTAGTATTTAATTTACACTGTCATTACTTATGAGGCATGACCAAATTTCTAGGGTGATTTTGCTTCCTGAACTTGCCCTCCATGGTATCTTTACCTTGTCGTGGTGAAGTGGCTTGCATGCTTAAATGATCCTGAGAGCTATGCCGGCGGTAGCATTGCTGCCGATAGGGTTACCCATGCCGGACTGGTCCAAGGTGATAAGCCAGACGAAAAAAAGTACCTTGGGCGAAAGAGTGACGATCTTTCACCATAAAAATACAACCGTCAAGAAATGCGGACATGGATTCATCTGGGGTAAAATTTTCCAGAGGTCAAATAGTCCCCCATTCGGTTCTCCGGGCGGGGACTACTTCAGGGAACCCATGCCAAAGGCTCAAGTAAGTAAGTAAGTAAGAACTTGCCCTTAACATCCTGGCAGATAATTAAGTAATTTGGTCTGTATATTCTTACCTCTTATGGTGTTTTCTGTTTTAATAATTTTGTGTGTTGTGCACAAAATTATTAAAGCAGTTAAAAAACACAAATGGATGGGAAAAGATCTACATACAGAAGAACAAGGAGATAATTATGACACAAGAGGTGGTGTCCTTAGAGAAATCAACAACCATAGAATTTCATCAGTGGAAGCCATGACTGAAGAGGGACAAGATATTGTCTGAAACTGCCAGTATCAAAGAAATTTGAAATTATATGAGGTGAGTCGTTAAAAAATATGTTCTCTGCTCACTATTAATGATATAACCTCATAATGTTTACTTCCTAATATTAATTTAAATATAAGTATATAATATCTTAAATATTAAATTCATCTCTTCTTAACAAAAGACAAATTTTATTTGAAGAGAAAAATATATAATACTTCATTCTCGCATGGTTCAGATGTTTCACAGTACATAATTTTTGCAAAAAAAAAAGGGAGGGTGAATATATAAAATGACCATATGAACATTTTGCTCCTTTTTTCTGTCAGAAATCATGTCTTGAACAAATATACCTGTAGAAAGGTATTGTTGCATATCACATCTTGCTAGCTTAGCTGCACAAAGAATAGTTATCCAGCAACTTCAATAGGGACACATATGACAGAACAATGATTCAGCAATAAAGAGCAAAATAATGACATCACAGGTGTTTAACTCGATCATGCCTGACACCACATATAGACAGAATTGTGAGATCACTGTGTAGGTGACAAACTGGTACAATACTGTGAACAATGTTAAAACCTTCTGCTTTACTTAATACGTTCTGTATCCGACAAGGAGTCGGAGCCTTCCCAACTTTGCAAAAAATACGTAGATTACAAACAGTAGTAGGCGGTGCTTGATGCAAAAGCTTGGACAGAACATAACACATGATTTCTGATAAATTCTCATCACTCAGTTGACTGGGTTCATCTGCCACTGTTGTTCCTGAATTGGCAGTACCTATAATACATGGAAGAAAAAAGGACTTCAATAAAAAGATTTTTTTCTAGTGATCTATTTTAAAATACAGTATTCAAGGTACATTAAAATTCATCGGAGAACATATTGTCTAAACAACTCACCTCATAGGATTCATGCTTCCATGATATCACGATTTCAAACATAGTCATGTTCATCTTCAGCCATAACTCCGACTGACGAAATTCTTCGGCCGTTAACTATTCTATTGTCGCCATCTTCAGTGCTATGGTTGAAATTACATTGATTTCGAAGTTCATAAATTCAACCATAGCACTGAAGATGGCGACAATAGAATAGTTGACGGCCGAAGAATTTCGTCAGTCGGAGTTATGGCTGAAGATGAACATGACTATGTTTGAAATCGCGATATCATGGAAGCATGAATCATATGAGGTGAGTTGTTTAAACAATATGTTCTCCGATGAATTTTAATACCTCATAATGTTTACTTCCCAACATTAATTTAATATATTCAAGGTACAACCTACAAAAATATTAAATTATTTTGGTTGAATTGTTCTTGAACAGGTTTCAATTAGCTTCTAATCAAGAACAAATCAATATTAATATTGAGGTAAGATATAACAGACCCAAAATAATTTAATTAAAAGAACCTCAAAATATTACTTCCTAAAATAAAACATTAACTACAAAAATATATCTGAAATGAATTGCATCAAAGTATTTTTGCACTAGTGTGTAACACTAGAGATCTTGGATTCAATTACCGATTCAGGCAAATATTTTTTGCTTCAAAAAATTAATTTATCAATTAATCTGAGTATATAAATATGCATATAATATCATAATAATATGATTGAATTAAAATGCTTCATACCTTTCCTCATATCCAGCCTTCTAAGTAGATTGTCATTTCAAAGCCTTGATGGCTTCATCTTCAGTACTTTCTTGTCGACTGATGTTATGTCAATCAGAAGAACTACTTCTTCTTCCCTCTGTTGGTGGACCGATAAACCTCTGGATCCAATCAGAATCCGCAGGAATTTCAAAGTTCATAAGTTTTTCTTACTTGTTTTTTTTTAAAGTGGATTTTATCCCAAACCATTGAGTTCTTTTAGTTTTTTTTTTGTTTGTTTAATTAGACTGACTTTTGATTCAATTAGATGTTTCTCTGACCAAGCATGAGCAGCTACTGCTGACTTTTCCACTTCACCATTTTTGACATTTCTAAGATGTTCTTTCACCCTTGTTTTCAAATTTCTTTTTGTTTTTCCTATGTAAATTTTGTCACAATCTCTACATTTGATCTGATAAATTTCTGATTTGTTTTCTTCTTCAATTTTTTTTTCATTTTTATTGGTTTTAATCATCCTATTTAGGCTGTATTTGTTCTTCGGTGCCAATCTTATATTAAACTATTTGAAAATTTTTTGAAACTTCTGGTGTTTCAATGGATGGTAAGTGAATTTTTCTAATGTTATTTTTTCTTCTGTTTGTTTTATAAGTGTGTTTTCATTCATTAATTTTTGTCATCATCATAATAGTTTTTTTAAGAAAAATGAATGTTTGAATCGGGAATCAAACTGCAGACCTCCGACTCTGCATGTTGGCGTACAGCCCACTACACCATTCCAAACACAGTACAAATGCTAGCATTTCTTTCCACTAATAATATTTTATAACATCTAAAGGTAGATAGCTAAAGCTATTAACAACACCATCAGACGACTTCTAAGTATTTTTAACTAGAATTCCACTTCTTTTAAGCAGTAAAGTTATATTTAGTTTAACATGTTCCAGTCCTTGGAATGGTGTAGTGGGCTGCATCCTGACATACAGAGTCAAAGGTCCGTGGTTCGATTCCGAATTCAAATGTTGATTTTTCTTATTATGAGTTAGTTATTTTGACTCAACTCATATTTCTTTGAAGTTAATTTTTCTTTTCAAAAAAATTAATTTGTCCAGGACTGGAAAATGTTAAACTAAATATAACATCAAAAAATCATAATAATAGCTTTACAGCTATAATAGTCCCACTATAAAGTCTTCTTTGATTAGAAGCAACCCAACTGTGTTGTGAACGAAGGTTCACACCACACAGGGAAACGGGAATGTGCTATAAGAAGGAGAAAAATTTATTAAATTAATATTGAGAAGCTAAAGCTATTACTATGATAGAAATAAGTAAATTAATGAACACAAATTATTGTAAATCAATGTAATCAAATTTATGTTTGAACAAAGAAGCCTGGATGACACAATGGTCAAATGCATTGGTGCATAAAACCAGAAGTCTTGGGTTTGATGCATGGTTCTGACAAAACAGTTTTTCTTAAAAAAATAACTTATAAAAAAATTCTTCAGGGGGTCTCAATTCAATATTTTATTTGCGATGAATCTAAGACAATGAAATGAACCTAGAACACTTACAAAGAGAATCAATTCCTTTAAAAATCACTCTACCACTGGGATTTAAATCTGCAATATGCAAGGATATATGAATAAGAATTCCAAAGAGTTAAGTTCCAAAACCATCACATACCAATTCCAGATTCCACATTTTTTGCTGTTTTTTTCTTTAAATTACAGTATATGCCCATTTGCACTACAATAAATCTAATTAGTTCAGTTTTCCGTAAGAATATAGTAAATTAATGGTCTTACCTATTGATACATAACATACGATAGCGGACACATTATTTTCATAATTCCAACGTCTACGAATTGAAACTCGGAAATCACCAACACAGCAT
The DNA here is from genome assembly GCA_030220185.1 of Diploptera punctata. Lineage (NCBI taxonomy): Eukaryota > Metazoa > Arthropoda > Insecta > Blattodea > Blaberidae > Diploptera > Diploptera punctata. The sequence continues at coordinate 165,806 of JASPKZ010007429.1, read as the reverse complement.
CCAGTCTCCTCATCTGTAAGAATAAAATATAATTATATTTAAAACTTAAGTACTGTAATGTAATTATTTAACTTATTTTATTGTAAATAAATAAAATTAATTCATTAACTATTAGGTTATCTCTTAAGTAATATTGGTTTTTAACTGAAAGTGCATAACAGCCACCTTTACCCCCAGAACAAGTACCTGGTGCTCACTTCTGTTAGAGGCTGAGTCATGGTGCCACCAGAAATTTTGAATCAGTTTAAAAATCCTGACTCCATCAGGACTCAAATCCTTTACCTTCTAGTTTGCAGTATAATGCCTTAACCAACTACGCTATGGCATGCCCCCCTTTATTCTCAAATACTTGTAATCTTTTGTCCTCCCTCAAAATAGTTCTTGGATATCATACAAAAATATTGTGATGAACAAATTGGGGCAGTATGAGGTTTAATTAATAAATTTGGGAATTTTTAACATTATGAGGTTTTATTAATAAGAATCAAATGAATCATGAATTCTTCTTACCTCATGCTTCTATGTTTTTAAACACAAACTAATAATAAAGTTAACACCCCAGACAACAAAAAATCTGGAATTTATCAAATTGATTGCAAAAATTGCAATAGGATATATATATATAGGAAAAACAAAAAGGAACTTGTAAACTCGTAAAAAATAACACTTTAGAAACACAAAAAATGGAGAAATTGAAAAATCAGCTATAGCAGCACATAGTTTATTACAGAATCATAGAATTGAAAAAGAAGCAAAACTTTTGAAACATCTATCTAAACCTTTGGATTTAACAGTTTGGGAAAAGATATACATTCAAAAAAACCATACTAGAACCATGAACTTTTGAGATTCCAGATGAACCAACCTTGATTACAAAGTTCTTCAAAAATACACCAGATGGCAGTTCAGAAAATGACTCCTTCAAAAGAACACCAGATGTCAGTTTGAATAATTACTGGCAAAAGAAAAAATTGACAGTTGTGAAAACAGCTGAAGATGGTGAAGATTGTTCGCCGATACTGCGGTGCTGTGTTTAAAAAAACATACAAGTATGAGGTAAGAAGAATCCCGATTCATTTGATTCTTAGTATGAGGTTTAACTAATTACGAAACTTAAATTATATAAAACAATGGCTGTTCCTTCGTTGTTGTATGGAAGTGAAAATTGGATAATGAAATCAAAGGATAAAAGCAGGATACAGACTGCAGAAATGCTGTTTTTACGTAATGTGAAAGGATGCACAAGAGCGGATAGAATAAGGAATGAAACTATACGAGAAGAATTAAATATATATAAAATTGAAGATAAAATCAGCGAAAATAATAAGAAATGGACAGAACACTTAATGAGAATGAACAACGAAAGAATACCAAAAAGAACCTTCCTGTATAATCCCAGAGGAACAAGAGATGTTGGCCGACCACGTAGAAGATGGACTCCACTTTTAACTTTGCCGGAACAGGCTGCATAGCCTAAACCTTGTAGTAGAAGAAGTAGAAGAAGAAGAAGAAGAAGAAGAAGGTTTAACTAATTGCTCATTTACCAAATGTTTGAAGATCTTGAGATATGCCTTTTTGGCTAGTAAGGCAGTGTAGTGGGATCACTTTACCTGACCTTTATACAGTAATACACTATAATACTCACATACATTTTTTTAAACAACTTACATTCAAACCTGTTGTTGTGGCGATGTGCCCAAACGTGCCATTCTAGTAAAGCTCCACGAGGTAGCTGAGGAAGTACTATGTAATCAACAATCGCATTGTTGGTTCTTTTCTCCCATTCTCGACAGGCCTCGGGTATGTATGATGGATGAGTAACAATAGCATATACCCTGAGTACCAAAAGTATTAATTAATATCAATATATAAACTCCTCATTAAAAAAATTCACAAATTTTGTTAAAAACAAACTTATTTAACCCTTAACTGCCATAGTTCCCAATTATGGACTGCATTCCCTTTTCATAGTTGCAGTATGATTTTTTTAAACAAAAGAAACTATTATAAAATTCACGAACAAAGGTGCTCGTGTTTACGTAAATTCTGCACATGTACGTCACGATGCTTTCAGAGAGCCAACTGCCTGCATTCAACTATTGTGCATTAAACATGGCACAATTAATAAGAGTTTTGTGATCTTAATAATAAAAGTGAATAAACCTAAATTAATTTTATTAATTGTTAGGTTTAATAACTAGATACAACAGTGCAAAGCATGGAAAATGTTAGTAGTAAGCATCAAATAATACACAAACTCGTTGGTTCAATGTGTATGAATTCCTGGTAAGTAATAAAAACATCACATTTATAACCTAAAAATTAGAACCAAAGAACACATAAGAAATATTAAAAATGGAGAAATTGAAAAATCTGCAGTTGCTGCTCATGTTTGGTCTGAAAAACATAATATAAATTCAGACACTAAATTATTAAAACAGTTAGAAAATACAAAAGAGCTGACTATTTGGGAAAAAATTTATATTCAGAAGAACAGAAACAGAGTTATGAATTTTGATATTCCGATGGAGGGTGACCTTGTTTGGAGGTTCTTTGGCCAACCACAGGATGGAGCTGACATCGACATCCAGGTGGTGCAACATAATGCAACATAAATAAAACCAGTCTGGGAAAGCTGACGATAAAACAGAATTGTTTTGAAACATGTCCAAGAACAAATCAACATTAATATTGAGGTAAGATGTCCAGACCAAAAATAATATAATCACATTTCTATATATTGATTGAAATCTTTTGTCAACTTCCGATGATGCCTGACAAATAAGTAAATATTTTATTTTTGAAGAGAAAAATTTTCGCTCAGACTGAGACTAGAACCCGGGACCGTTGGCTTTCTGGACCAATGCTCTACCAACTGAGCTACCGAGGCAAGTTACAATCTAGACACAAATTTTTCTCTTATATACGTTGTAATTCCCTCATGCCAAATGCTTTGAAACCTTTGTTTCTATCTTTGCAAATGGCAGCTTCTTAATTAAGAAGACATTTATTGTGAATTTAAACACTACTTTATAATGCCAGTGCGAATTACAACGTATATAAGAGAAAAATTTGCATCTAGATCTCAACTCGCCTCGGTAGCTCAGTTGGTACAGCATTGGCCCAGAAAGCCAAAGGTCCCGGGTTCAACTGAAAATTTTTCTCTTCAAATATAATTTATCCTTCAGTCAGAAGTGTTAAATTAATAATAAAAACATCAAGTAAAAATTTATTTGTAAATTTGGCATACATCTGAAGAAAATACAGTGTATCAAAATAGCTGTCATAGATTTAATTATTAAAATTCATCGATGATGTATACTCCAACTGTTAGTAGCAGCAACAGTTGGAGCATACATCATCATAAACAACAACGAGTAGCAGAAGCCCAACCTGCCGAGGATGGAAGTTAACTTCCGAAAGTGCTCCAGTTAATTTTTATATAAACCATTTTAACAAAGTTGAGGGCGACGGCACCTGCCAAAAGGTACATTTTAATTTTTAATTTTTATCTTATGACTATTCATCTCAACGGAATTTGATATGAATTTTATTAGTATTAAGTTATGTAGGTAGGAAATAACACTATGAGGTTTATTTTAATTTATGTTGAGTTAAGAATTAAATTTATGTTTTTATTACCTCACCTCATATCCTTTTTCTTCTAGACTGCAGTTTCGGAGCTTATCTCCATCATCAGTAGCCTCTGGTCGACTGGTGTTATGTCGTTTCTTGGCGGTTTTCTTCTTCCTTCTATCAGTGGACCGATGAACCTCTGGATCAGGTTAAAATTCGCGGGCATTTCGAAATTCATAAGTTTATCTTTCTTGTTTTTTTTTTTGGATGTGGATTTTTTCTTAAAAAACAAGAAAGATAAACTCATGAGTTTCAAAACTCCTGCGAATTTTGACCTGATCCAGAGGTTCATCGGTCCACCGATAGAAGGAAGAAGAAAACTGCCAACAAACGACATAACACCAGTCGACCAGAGGCTACTGATGATGGAGATAAGCTCTGAAACTGCAGTCTAGAAGATAAAGGATATGAGGTAAGGTAATAAAAACATTAATTTAATTCTTAAATTAAACCTCATAGTGTTTTTTCCTTGTGGAAGTTAATTTATGTTGAGTTGTATGCAAAAAAGGATTTGGGAGGAGGAGAGTTGAAGATCAACCTGAATTGTCTATTCTGAAGGAAGCGCTAAGCAAAACCATAAGAGCTGTAAGTCCATGAAGAAGAAGGAGAAAATTAAGGAGAATGAAAAGGAGTAGTAGTATAATTTCATCATTAAAGAAAAATAAAAGCTCTGCCATGGCCGGTCCCAAGCCCGGATGAGAAAGGAGGAGAGGAGTAACAACCTTGTTAAAAAACCAGGGTTCAGTTGGCTCCGACTGATAGTACTCTGTAAGGGCCCCTAGCCAGGGTTATGGTGAAGACCCCAACGGCAGAGTCGGCGCAGAAGGAGTCCTTCATCATGGCGGAAGTGGCAACCCTCTAGATGGGGGTAGTACATCCAGGAGCTGGACCTAAAGCTTCGAGGTGGCAGCGCCACCAATGGTCTACTCTGCATAGCGTTGGTACCGCGATCAGAGGAAAACATATTACTCATATTCTTCACAATGGAACTCGGACAGAAATTTTATAAAACAATGGCTGTCCCTGTCCTTTTGTATGGGAGTGAATCTTGGATTACCACTACCAAACAAGAAAGTAAAAATCCAAGCAGCCGAGATGAAATTTTTAAGAAGAGTGAAAGGCTGCACTAGAATGGACCAGATAAGAAACAAGGATATCCGTGAAGAACTGCAGATCTACTCCATAAAAGAAAATATATTTCTTCTTCCTTCCAAGTATTAGGCCAAGGCCTGTTACGATCCTATAGAAAATTTTTCCTCCAGCTTCTTCCGGAAAATTCTCGTATAAGACTTGAAAGCATAATAATAGTCCCTTCGATTGGTTGCTGGCCAAAGGAAGGCAAGACCAGTGATGGGCCTGCCATCTTATAGCCTCTGGTCAGGCTTTTCTGGAGAAGAAAAGAAAATAAAGGAAAGAAGAAATGGAAGAAAGGAAAGACTCCCTAGCCCTCATTTAACAACAAGATACAGTGGAAATAACATGTAGAAAGAATGGAAGAAAGTAGATTACCAAATAAAATCTTCCATTATTTTCCAAGAGGAAGAAGAGATGTCGGACGTCCTCGGAAGAGATGGTCTTAGATCTATTAGTGAAGACGGAACAGGCAACTCTTGCCTAAACCAGGAAGTTAAGAAGAAGAAGAAGAAAAATAAAGCAAATAGAAAAGTATAAAAAGTTAAAATAATACAAACCTGGACAAAATCCCTGAGCTGCATGGTTGGATCCATTGCCTTCACAATTCTTCCAACATGACGTAATGCTAATTGACACTGCTTCCTTACACCTCCTTCAACTAGCTGCATCGTCCCAGGAACTAGAGCAATCTGACCTGCTACGTATATTATATCACCCACCTGCAATCAGCCAAACTGTACTAGTAAACAGATTTATTTCAGGCACACTTTTTTAATGTCACGATTTTTGTGACTGAATATGTTAATGGCAGACCTAGATATACCAACATTTTTAACACGACGCATGTATCTATTACATTCTGTAAAAAATGGCAGTCTGAATGAAGCCCGCATCTTGTACGGTCTGGCATTTGCCATGCAAAATAATGAAATTGCTCATATCCAATACGTTCATCTATTCCCGCTGAAAGTTTAGTTATTTTTCTTCCCGGAAGAGTGTGTTCTTTTCACATATATTGATTTCTACACGACTAATTTTGATTTTATGAACGAGGCTACATCATCTGTTGTTGTTGAAGTTGCAAGATGGCTGGATCAAGTTCACAGCGTGTCCTTGCTGAAGTCTCTAATATTTTTTTGGGTTCATCTGGTTCCAAAAAAGATTAGTGTGTTTTTTTTATGTCAATGTAATAAAATTTATCTGCAAAGTGCTTATATAATTTTAAATAATTCTGAAAAATGATCAGAAGAATCCATTTTTTTTCCTTGTAAGCAAAAAACATGCATTTTTTAAAAATTCTGTAATAAATGATGTGATGGCCAACCTAAAAACTAGTAATACCATAAAAAAAATGCAAATTTTATTTATTTTAGATGACTGATATGCCGTTCTATGTTATTTTTCTAAGTAGCTTTAAAAAAATCACAAAAGTGTCAAAAACAAGCAGTCTGCCATCAGAAAACAGGTACCATGGGTTGAGTGTGAAAGTGTTAAATGTTAAAATATTTAAACGCATCTCTCGAGAACCCATGTTGAAATTGCACAAAACTTTTAGAGAAGGAAGAGAGAGAATGGAGAACATGCCTTATAATCCTCGACCGTGAACTTTGATAACTCCAAACACCATTTAAACTTAACAGGAAGTAACACTGAAATATTAGTAATTAGGTATTAAAAATGTATCATCTCACATTTTGTTTTCTTTTTGACCAGTTTTGGAATTATTCTGTAATCACTATTTTCACGATTGTTGTTCTGTCGCTGAAAATGCTGATGATGGGATAATTCCGAAACCATTCTATAAAGAAGACAAAATATGAGGTGAGGTGATATATTTCTAATACATAAATACTGTGATGTTATATTTGATTCAACATTTTCCAATCCTGGACAGAATTTTATTTTAGAAAGAAAAATTAACACTCGAACCCCGGATCTCTGACTATATGTGTCAGCATGATAACCGTTACACCCTCTAAACACCGATGCAAATGTCAACAATTCCTTCCTCTCTTTCTTCTTTATTAATAAGAGACCATTTTTTTTCATATCCATATATACGAGGGTCATACTGAAAGTCGTGAGCAACCCATTGTTAAAATTCAAATTTCAACAATGTAACAAAAACAACTGCAGGATCGTAATCTACAGACTTTATACCACAACATTGCCGTTTTGTGGCATCACAGCTTCTATCATGTGACCACACGCAGTGTTTCCAAAATGGCAGACATCAATGTTTCGTTTCGACAGCACGCTGTCATTGAATTCCTTGTTAAAGAGGAACAATCTGCTGTTGATACTCACCAAAGACTTCAATGTGCTTACGGAGATGCCTGCATGGGTGCCAGCAGTGTTACGAGATGGGTGAAACATTTTAAAGATGGGAACACAAGTATCAAAGATGAGCCTCGTAGCGGTCGCCCACGCTCTGCCTCCACGGATTGCAATGAGTTGATGCACTCATTAGAGACGACAGGCGTATCACAGTGAATGAAATCGCTACAAAACTTACAGTAGGACACAGTGCAATGCAAGAAATGATTCACAGCTTAGGTTACCGAAAAGTTAGTGCCCGTTGGGTTCCACGTTTATTGAGTGAAGACCACAAACTTCAGAGAAGAACCATCACCCATAACCTTCTTCAGAGATTTCGAAATGAAGGTGATGATTTTTTGACGAGTATTGTGACAGGTGACGAAAGCTGGTTTCATCGCTACGAGCCTGAAACAAAACGCCAGAGTATGAAATGGCACCACTTGAATTCGCCATCAAAGAAAAAAGTGAAGACAGTGCAATCTGTTGGGAAAGTTATGGGCAGCATCTTCTGGGATGCGCAAGGTTGCATTCTGGTTGAATTTCTTGAACCTGCCCGCTATATCCAGACACTTGTGAAGCTCTGTCGTGCATTGCACGACAAACGCCCTGGAAGGAAGATCATTCTGCAACACGATAACGCGCGTCCTCACACTGCTCGTGCCACTGTGGAGAAGATCAGGACATTTGGGTGGGAAACTCTTCCACATCCTCCCTATAGTCCCGATTTGGGACCCTCCGACTACTGTCTTTTTGGTTCTGTGAAGGAGCAGATGAGAGGCCATCGCTACGAGACGCAGGAGGATATTCGGAAAGCAGTGCATCAGTGTCTTCGAGCAGCTGGAACGGCCTTCTATCGTAAGGGAATTTTGAAGCTTGTAGAACACTGGACAAAATGTATGCAAAGAAATGGAGACTATGTTGAAAAGTAGCACAAAGGTCTGTAGATTAACATGGTGAACCTAGTTTGTCTAAAATAAATATTATGATTGTTTAAAAAAAGGTTGCTCATGACTTTCAGTATGACCCTCGTAATATAACTGGAATAATCAATGTTTTCCATATTCCTAATTTAACATTTTTTGAGAGAAGTTGGGATTACAGGAGTTTGAATAGTGCATAAAAAATGTATTTCCAGAATTTCAGCTTAATGTTTAATTTCTTTGGGGTAAGAAATTGATGTTTTTATTATAAATTTAACATTTCTCACCGAAGGACAAATTACATTTGAAGAGAAAAATATATGCCTAAACTGGGGTTCAAAATCAGGACTTTTAGCTTTATATGGTCAGTGGCAAGAGCACTAGCATATGATGAAGCTTAAGGTGCTGGGTTCGAACCCCAGTCTAGGCATATATATATATATTTTTTTTGATCCCAATGGAAAGGAGGAAGAGAGGAAGACCGAAGAAAACTTGGATAGAAGGGGTACAAGCAGCTATGAATATCAGAGGAATGGAGGAAGATCAATGGATGGACAGAGAGGAATGCCATTTGGTTTCCAGGTAGACGGCGGCAGCTGCCATGATACCGGATGATGATATATATATTTTTTTGATTTTAGAAAGGCCGCAGTGTCCTAGTGGTTATGCTCCTTGCCTCTGGTCCCGAGGGTCACAGGTTCAAACCCAACCGGGGTCTATGGATTTTTTAGGATGGAAAAATCCAAGGAGTAAGTCCTCTGGGAGGGACTTTAAGCTGTGGGTCCTGAGTCTGAAGATTTTCAGGCTCGTAAAAGATCCTTAAGCCTGAATGAAAAGGCCTCTATGCAAAATTTACCGAATTTTCCCACCCTAGTACTACCTTGGTTTCCTAGATGAGGCGGAACACTGACCACGGACCACTCAAATGACATCTATACAGAAACAGGTATAACTAAATTAGTATGGTTCAAATTCTTCCCTGTAGTGGGAGAGTGCCTAAATCTCTATTAGGGGAAACATGGGCTTATAAGAAGAAGAAGAAGAAGAGGAGGAAGAAAGAAAAAGTAACGCTCGGACTGGGACTCGAACCCTGGATGTCTGATTCAATTCTGGAAAGTGTTAATTTAAAATATAACGTCAAAGTATATTTTTCTCTTCAAATATAATTTGTCCTTCAGTGTTAAATTTATAATAAAAACTTTGAAAGAAGCTCTATAAAGAAGCTTTATAAAGCAACGTTAAAATTCCCATTAAAAGTCTTCTTAAATAAGAAGCCGCCATTTGCATGTTGAGCAACAGTTTGTAGCCCTTGACACTCTCGTGAATTAAAATGTATAAGAGAAAAATATGCATTTAGATTGGAGGCCTGGGATAGCTCAGTGGAAGAACATTAGCGTATAAAGCTAAAGGTCCTGGGTTCAAACTCCATCTAGATGTATATTTTTCTCTTCATATATGAGAAATTGGCTTTCACCAAATTAAGGGTAACAAAAGTGTTACTTACCTTGACAGCCTGGCTATAAGGTCCTATATTTGCTGGAGCCCAATGAGACACACCTTGCACATGCATTGTATATCTCTTGCAAGATTGATCCTTCTCCTTGTTATCCTGATGCAGGTCTTCTCGATATCCTAGTGCCTCCAGCATTATCGGACTACTTGCTGGCAAGGGCGCTTCTACACAGATGCGAACAGGAGGATTATTCCCACGGAACAGTTTCAGATACTCCGAATTGATTGCAGTGTAATGTCGCATGTCACGAACATACAGTGACACTGCGACTAGGTCTCCAACGGCCAACAACTCATTTGTTGCAAGTGCTATAAAAAACACAAAGATTCTCTTTATAAAAATAAACTATCCATTTAAGATTTGGCCATATCTTATATATGTCTTATACGAGAATTTCCCGGAAGGATCGGAAAATTTTCTATACGATCGTAACAGGCCTTGGCCTAATACTTGGAAGGAAGAAGAAGAAAAATTAATGTTTGTTTGTATATTTTGTTTGTTCGTACTTTATGCGCGGTCATACCGTTGATCCGATTGTAATGGGGTTTTTTGCAAAATGTTCAGGAGATTCTCGGGATGAACATAGGCTATAAGAGAGTTGTGATACTCAACTCCTACACTCTTAAAAATCGCCCTTTGTAGTGGAAAACGTGAAAAAAGTAGCTCTTTGGACGCTTAAATGGCTTACGCTGCCTAAACTATAAGAAATACACAAAATTAATGTACACAGAATTGAATATCTCAAAAAGCTCTACAAAAAAGTCTGCGACAGCATATGTTTATCTCTTACGGATAACTCACAAAGAACATTTTTGTCTTTCATTGATACCAAGAGTCCCTTATCTCTTACGGATAACTTACAATAACCACTTTTGTCTTTCATTGATACTAAGAGTCTCGCGCCATAGTCGAGTGGTTAAGGCAAGAAGTCTTGGCTCAGAACTACGGGACTTACGCTGGTTTGAGTCTCTGTGGGGGAAGAAATTTTTCTCATGGAATATCGGCCAGTATGGGTCAAAAATGAAATCTAACTGGGAAGAAAAAAAAAACTGTTTTGACTCACTCTCATCAATTTATCTTTTTTTTTCACTCTAATATAATTGTTATATGACGGTTCTTAACTTATCTGCAAAGGAGGGTACAATTCTAATGTTCATGACTATGTGACATCATTCACACTTCTTGAGCCACAACAGAAGGCTGTAACAGGTTTTCTTGCGAACTTATTTAATAATATCTAATTATGTCCTAATTGCTGAATTTTATGGTAAAAAAGTAACATATTTTTATCGTCTGCCCATGACATGAGAATTGAACGTTCGGGCAGGACAACGTCTGCCACGTACGCTAGTATATATATATATTCCACATTAAGTATCTATTCGCTAACTCAGATGTTTAGGTGCCAGAAAAACATTATTTTACAATTAGATCACAAAATTATAAAATTAGGCAACAAAATTTAAAAAATAAAGTTTAGAGTAAAAGGTATTTTATTCATATTAGCAGAACAATGCATTAACAGTAGATTATACAGGGGATGATTGGAAATCATTATCTCAGGATAGGGATGTATGGAGAGCTGCCTGCAGCCATGAACCAATGGGTTCAATAGAGCCAATGAGTGAGTGAGTAAAAATAAGGATGCAGAGAAAGGTAGGATATATGTAGGCATATATTTTAAGGGTAGTCAAGGTTTGGAATATGCTGCAGTACATTAGGTAAATGAAGTGAAGTGATCCCACTACAGGCCCCAGGAGGCCCTTGGAGTAGTGGGAGGTTAAGGTTCCCACTTTTTCTAGACAATCGGCACTTGATATCAGCCAGGTTGTCAGCCCTGCATGACAGCTGCCTTTACCCCAGAACAAGCAGCTGGTACTCATTTCCGTTAGAGGCTGAGTCGACCCCAGAACCATAAGTGCCGCCAGAGGGTTTGGGTCAGTTTAAAAATCCTGACCCTCACGGGATCGATCCCTCAACCTTCCAGCTTGTAGCGCAGTGCCTTAACCACTACACTACAGTGCGTCCCTATTCGGTAAATAGATAGGTTATTTTAAAGACACATACTATTGAGTTTACGTAGAGCTTGTCTCGTTGCCATGACACAATCTTCTCCTTCTCCGACAACTCCACCAATCCAGCACCAGCCAGACTCATTGCTCTTTGAAGTTGGTTCGTTTGGCATTACAGTGTCATCCCATGTACACGAATCTTCTACAAGACAAGAGTTATCATCAAGCACAGGTGAATAATCCTCTACTGTCTCTTCATTCATATCCCCATGATCTGCTAGCTTATCTTTTGCGTCAGTAACATCTTCATTGAGATCACTGATAAAATCAAGCCATGTTTTTACAGGGATGTTGCAGATCCGCTCTGAAAAGCTGCTCTCAGGATCTACATCCTACGTTACAAAAATTAAAAACTGCATTACAATCCATAACTTTCTTTCCATAAATACTTTTAATTATCATATTTTCTCAATAATAAGCTGTGTACCCCAAAATTTCAGAGTCAAAAGTTAAAATAAACACACAAAAAATGCAAAGTTATTAATCTATGTACATTTAATAATATTGCAGTAATACCGCAAATGGAACGAAATTATGGTTCTCATTTTAATTTTTCAATCATTGTGAAATAATGTAACCTTAATATCTTCTTATGTACGAACACTGGTGTACACTATAAAAGGAAAGAAAGAACTGATATCTAACTACATTTGTAATGGTTCCATCCATAATATTTCTGCCCGAAGGCAGGTCCTTCACTGCAATCATAGCATTTTCATGCTATGCTTGCAGCTTTACTAGGAAATTGTGTAGGTGTGGTAGCTTCCCGTTGCTTTCCACACCGGTGAAGGATGATGATGATGATGATAATGATAAGGATGATCATCATCATGATGGCCATATGATTTCGGGGACCGTTTCGGCCTTAAAATTTTCCTGACATTTATCTTACAGGTGAGCAAAAACCCCGATAAAAACCTCACCCAGAAAAACTGCCCCGACCGGGGATTGAACCCGGGCCCGCTGCATGACAAGGCAGCACGCTACCTCGAGACCACAGCGGTGGACTTGTAATGGTTAAAAGTGTAAAAATTAATATTTGTAACAAAATTAAATCTGTATGAGAAGAGGTAGGAAACATTTGATTTTACCATAAATTAAACCTCATAGTGATTAATCCCTGTAAAAGTTAAATAAACTCAACATAAATTAAAATGAACCTCATAGTGTTATTTCCTACCTACATAACTTAAGATGTTTTAGATATTTAAAACCTGTAAAAAAAAAGTGTAAAAAATAAAAGTATTGTTAAATATATCAGATCAAGCAGAAGATGGAAGACTAATTATCAGAAATGTATTCTGAAAAATCTTGTTACTTCAGAAAGATCAACACAGGGTAGTAGAAGAACTTTAAAGAAAGAAAGAGAGATAGAAACCCTCTTAAATACTGGCACATGCATAGAAAGATTAATTTAAAAAACTGTTACTCTATAGCAATATAAAAGTGTAGGTTTTACTTACCTCTTTTTCAACAAGCCGAAGTGCTTTAAAATTTAAATATCCAACAGGAGCAATGTCAACGTCAGAGTGCTTCACTGTTTCAAATTCATCACTGTAATTAAATTCAATTAAAACAAATCCAATGAATACGACAATTATGAATGAGGTGTCTGTTAACTACAGTTGAGGTATTTCCACAGAAAATATTGTATCTAAATCAATATCTGAACCATCTCTCCAGCTTCATGCACTCAGTTCGTAACATGAATTGGCTAAAAAAAAGGTTTGAATTAAAAGTAAAAAAAAAAAAAAAAGGATCTTATAGGTCAAGAAGTATAATAGAACAAAAGAGTGAGGAGGAGGTAGAAGGATGTAGAATTTCAATACTTAAATCTGGACATGAGTATAACTTTGGTTTTTGAAGAGCAACATTGACATTATTAAGAGTTAGGCTGGACAATAGTGGGAGGCACGCCGTAGCGTAGTGGTTAAGGCACTGAGCTACAAGCCGGAGGGTCGAGGGTTCAAGTCCCATTGGGGTCAGGATTTTTAAACTGACCCAAACCCTCTGGCGGCACTATGGCCCTGGGGTCGACTCAGCCTCTAACAGAAATGAGTACCAGACGCTTGTTCTGGGGGTAAAGGCGGCCGTTACGCAGGGCTGACAAAGTGCCGATTGTCTAGAAAAAAGTGGGAGCCTTAACCTCCTACTACCCCAAGGGCCTCCGGGCCTGTTGTGGGATCACTTTACTTTGGGGCACGCCATAGCGTAGTGGTTAAGGCACTGAGCTACAAGCCAGAGGGTTGACGGTTCAAGTCCCGCTGGGGTCAGGATTTTTAAACTGACCCAAACCCTCTGGCAGCACTATGGCCCTGGGGTCGACTCAGCCTCTAACAGAAATGAGTACCAGACACTTGTTCTAGGGGTAAAGGCGGCCGTTATGCAGGGCTGACAACCCGGCTGACATGAAGTGCCGATTGTCTAGAAAAAAGTGGGAGCCTTAACCTCCTACTACCCCAAGGGCCTCCGGGCCTGTTGTGGGATCACTTTACTTTGGGGCCCGCCGTAGCGTAGTGGTTAAGGCACTGAGCTACAAGCCAGAGGGTCGAGGGTTCAAGTCCTGTTGGGGTCAGGATTTTTAAACTGACCCAAATCCTTTGGCGGCACTATGGCCCTGGGGTCGACTCAGCCTCTAATGGAAATGAGTACCAGACGCTTGTTCTGGGGGTAAATGCGGCCGTCATGCAGGGCTGACAACCCGGCTGACATTAAGTGCCAATTGTCTAGAAAAAAGTGGGAGCCTTAACCTCCTACTACCCCAACGGCCTCCGGGCCTATTGTGGGATCACTTTACTTTTTTTTTTTTACTTGACAATAGTGAACAACTTTCTGCTGAGGATGGGACTGGTCCCAAAAGGCCTATATTTGTTTTAATTATTTCAATATTTGAGGAGACTGTGAACAAAGTACAGTCTTTGAAATAATTGATGGCACACAGATAATTTTCAAGTCCCAGAACAAAGCCACTATACATGATCAGAGGTCAGCTATTTGCTTCACAAGTATACAATTATTTGAGAAACTAAAATCCATTTTATTTTGTTCTGTGTCATTCAATGTAAAATAATTCTGCTTAAATAAGTAGTGCGGTAAATGCTGTAAATAAAACAAAACAAAACAAATAAAATAAAACAAAGAAAATTTATGTTTTTATTATTGATTTAACATTTCTCCATGAAAGATAAATTATATTTGAAGAGAAAAATTTTCAACGTATATAAGAGAAAAATTTGCGTCTAGATCGTAACTCGCCTTGGTAGCTCAGTTGGTAGAGCACTTGGCCCGGAAAGCCAAGGGTCCCGGGTTCGAGTCCCTGGTCTAGGCAAAAATTTTTCTCTTCAAATATAAAGAAAATTAATTGAAATTAAGAACGAGAGAGAGAATAAAAATAAGCATGACAGCTGGATCGAACACGTAACCCCATACATGGGAAACAGAAGCTCTTTCCACTCGACCACAACCATCCCTGGTAGAAACTATCTGTATGAAGTGATGCAATACTCCAGTATTTACTTGTATAATGAAATTAGATATTAACTTGACTTAATTTAAATTAATCAGACTTGTTTTGCATTAGTAGTGGAAATAAACAATCTTGTTATGCCTTATGTTTTGTAAACAAAGTAATCAGGCATTACTATCAATATTAATTATATATATATATATATATATATATATGAGCAGTTTCCTTTAATTTAATCCTGAATAAAGAGGCCTAAGCACAATTTACCAACCTTTCTCACCCTAGTAATACCTTAGTTGCCTACTAGATGTCACATTAGGTCGGTATGTTAACCACAGACCATTCATGACATCTCTGGGAAATAAGCGTGACTATATTAACTTGGTCCACCGCTGTGGTCTCAAGGTAGTGTGATGCCTTGTCACGCAGCGGGCCCGGGTTCGATCCCCAGTCGGGGCAGTTTTTCTGGGTGAGATTTTTCCTCACCTGTAAGACAAATGTCAGGAAAACTTTAAGGCCCAAATGGTCCCCGAAATCATATGGCCATCATCTTCATTGTCATCATTATCATTTTCATCATCATCATCCTTCACCAGTGTGGAAAGCAACGAGAAGCTACCACACCTACAATTCCCTAGTAAATGCTATGATTGCAGTGAAAGACCTGCCTTCGGGCAGAATTACTATGGATGGATATTAACTTGTTTAGTAACTCCTAACAGTGGGGAGTATGGCCAAACAATGAGCTGTTACACTATTGTAGATAGATAGACAGCTTTAATGTTATTTTTTGAAGAGAAAAATTTTTCCCCTAGACCAAGACCCGAACACGGGACCTTTGGCTTTCTGGGCCAAATGCTCTACCAACTGAGCTACCGAGGCGAATTGCGATCTAGACACAAATTTCTCTCTTATATATATATATTGTATTCCTTCGTGCTAAATGCTTTGAAACCTTTGCTTCTATCTTTGCAAATGGCGACTTCTTAATTAAAAAGACATTTATTAGGAATTTAACACTACTTTATAAAGCCAGTACAGCTTCTATTGACGTTTTTTTTATTAATTTAACACTTCTCACTGAAGGATAAATTATATTTGAAGAGAAAATTTTTTTTTTGCCTAGACCGAGACTTTTAATGTTATTGTTTTTATTTTCTAATGCTGTCTTTTATGACATTTCTGGTTTTCTCCCCTGGCATTGGTGGAATTGTAATCCATTTCTTAGGTTGGGGCACCTGGAAGGCGGAGTTACATTACCCCGATGATACGATGGGTGATAAAAGATAATGAAGTGCCAGGAGAGTTCTTAATCTAAATTCCAGACCATGGGCAACCACAGGAATAATTCCATTTAAGGAAAAATTCCCTTGGTTTGACAAGAAATCAAACCCGGGACCTCATGAACTGTAGTCAGAAACGTTGACCACTAGCCCTTGAGGCTCCTCGATAGCTTTAATGTAACAGATGTTTAAATTTAAACTATATTCAAAATAAGGAGATGGGAGCAAATTTCTGCATTCACTACATCCAAATACTAAAGACTATCCGCTCCTAAAGTGATCCTCATCAAAACAAAACCACGTGACTTGCTCGCTTTTCATTGGTTATGGACACGACATACGATGTAGAATCAATATGTACGCGGAAAAGTAATTCCCTTCATTAAATTTAAAATATGTTCTCTGAATATACTTGTTATTCTTAGTGAATGAAAATAATAATATTCAATATAATACACTGCTCAAAACAATTAGAGGAACACTATGAAATATGCAAATAATTTTTCATTGGATAAAGGTACAAACATGAAATTAATAAAGTACATTATTTGTGGTTATTTATTTATTGCTCATGTCAGTAAAAACAAATGAATAACGCTGACAATTAACTTTTCAAATAATTCCGCTATGTAAGCAATTTAATCTTGTGCTTATTTTTCAAAGTTAAACACTCGTTATATAGAGTTAGTATCGTGTATGGCCTCCACGACATTCGATGACACTTTGGCACCTTCGTGGCATGCTCCCAATAAGATTCTGGATTTCCTCTTGCGGAATATTCTCCCATTCCTCCTTCAGAGCATCTCCAAGTTGCTGCAGAGTTTGTGGAGCTTGATGTCGGTTCCTGACCTTCCTGTCTAGAAGATCCCACAAGTGTTCAATAAGGTTGAGGTCTGGGCTGACCGCTGGCCACTCCATTACCTCAATTTCATTCCTCCTCAGGAAATCCCTGGTGACAGCCGCAGAATGTGCCCTGGCATTATCCTGCATAAACAGAAATCCAGGGCCTACTCCAATGGCAGCAGGTACTACATGCTCTTCCAGAACGTGCTCGATATACCGGACGGCATTCAGTCGCTGGGGAACAAGTACAAGGTCCGTACGATTGTTGTACATAACTCCGGCCCACACAATTATGGAACCTCCTCCGAATCTATCAATTTCCTGTACAGCCTCTGCAGAAAATCTTTCTCCTGGCCGTCCCCACACCCTCAATCGACCATCACAACGTGTAAGATGATACCTGGATTCGTCCGAGAAGAGCACAGACTCCCACTGGTTCAGGTTCCAATCACCATGGTTTTCAGCATACGTACGTCTTGCTGCCTTATGCCCATTTGTTAAGCGTGGTGTTTTAACGGGCCTTTTTGGACGAATATTCTCTTTCCTTAATCTATTCCTTATGGTTTGGTCTGAAACCCGGATTCCGGAAGCCATATGAAGGTCATTCTGCAGGTTTTTTGCAGTTTTTGTAAGCTGTCGAAGAGCAGAAAGAACAACGTATCTGTCATCATGGGGGCTTGTTATAATTTACGGCCCTGGCCACGTCTTCTACAATACTGACCTGTCTCTCTGTGCCTGTTGTGTAACCTGGACACCATGGAAGGAGAAACCCCAGGCTCTCTAGCCACTCGTCGCAGAGATTGACCTTGCCGTAAAATATGTAGAGCATGATACACTTCAAACTCATTTAAATGCC
Organism: Diploptera punctata; assembly: GCA_030220185.1. NCBI lineage: Eukaryota > Metazoa > Arthropoda > Insecta > Blattodea > Blaberidae > Diploptera > Diploptera punctata. Next base: position 147,764 of record JASPKZ010007429.1, on the reverse strand, counting down.
TCATTTTGTCAGATACTTCAATAAACAAGGCAATAATCAACATTCGTCACTATAGCAACATCAGAAAGCTTACCAATTAGTAGTGGCCAGTGCCTTCCAAAATAAAAAAATTTCTCTATATTTGTTATTTGAGGTAATTTCCCTGTATTTATTCCATGGATCTTTAAAATTTGTATCCAATGATAAAATTAATAATTAAATTTACATACTGTCCAACTTTCAGCATCACAGCTTTAAAAAACAATTACTTATTCAATTTATTACAAGTGTTCCTCTAATTGTTTTTGAGCAGTGTAGAAAACATTCTAAAATATATCTAATCAATAATTACAACTTACGAGGGTGGATCAAATATAAACCAGAATTTGTATCTGGAGGCTCTGGTAGCGAACTGCAAAGGTTGCAGTTTGGAGAGGAAGTTGGTGGGGGTGTCTGAAGTAGGGATCTTGATGTGTCGCACTCCGAAGAGCGGCCGCTTGCTTCAGTACGCCAAGAGCGAGCATGAGGTACACATGTCTGTTGCACAACGCATTATTAATAAGCTTTTGGCGAAAGAAGGCACTAAACCTTCTGAAATTTTGAGAAGGCTCCATGCGCAGTTCGGGGAAGCAACCCTTTCAAAGATGCAGGTGTATGATTGGCGCAAAAAAAATTTAGCGGGCCGGGATTCGGTGGAAAATGAGCCCCACCAAAGACGGCAATGAACAAGCATCACTGCAGACAACATTCGTGCTGTATGGGACCTTATTGAGGAGGATCGGCACGTAACAATTTTTGAAATTGTTTCACACGTTGGAATAAACTTCGGAAAGCAGCACATTGCAACAAGCACCACCGGAAACCGATCCGAAATGTGATTGTGCTGCATGGCAATGCAAGGCCACACACTGCTCGGTTGACACAAGAAAAACTGACGAAAATGCATTGGACACCTCTGGAACATCCTCCTTACAGTCCATATTTGTCACCCTGTGACTACCATTTGTTTGGGCCACTGAAAGAAGACCTGGGAGGAAGGCGGTTTGGTGACAATGCAGCGGTAGAGGAGTTTGTGCGCAACTGGCTGACTACAAGTCATCCCTCATTCTTCAAGGACGGCATCAAAAAGTTGCCAACTCGATGGCAAATGTGTGTTGGAAATGCAGGAGACTATGTAGAAAAATGAGGTGGTGGTTTTGTATTTTTTTGTTAATTCAATAAAATTGTAAACAATAATTCCGGTTTATATTTGACTCACCCTCGTAAAATAGGTTATTACATATGGATGATGCATTTGAATGATGCTTCAGTCGATTCTGATGCAACAAAATGGCGGAATATGTCGAGTATTCTGTTGCTGTGTCGCTATCTAAATTCTTAAAACACAAATCAGGCAAACCTTTGACTAGTGGTAAAAAAAAACAGTTATTTTAAATGTATTTCACAAGTTCAGTGAAAAATCTCACCAGCTTTCCATGTCTTATATACTTCACACGTGCTCCCTGTCAATGTGAAGGTAATTGTGGTGCAAATAGCAGAAAGATACAATTGACGTTTGTTTATGTTAAGATCACTCTAAGAGCGGATAAGGTATAGATACGACATTGCAGTATGTATCCCTGTATGTCTGTGGTCTGAGGATACTAGACCAGGCATGCTATTAGAAGACATATGCAGTAAGCCAAACCTGCTTCACTCTTCATGTGCCACTGCCAGATATCAGTATGTAAGAGGGAAAGAGACAGATGATATGTCATTTGAGGTATTTGTAGATCTACCGTTATTGTTATAATAAAAAAAAATACACTGCTGTCTAATTCTGCTCATCTCATATGTTTGTTTATATATTGTGCCAATTATTTAATTAACTAAAAATATAGTATATCTAAAATATTTATTTAACGTGTCATTAATTCTATGAATAAATACGAGAAATCATTAAGGTAGAATTTTTATCACTCACCTCATATTGTTGTTCTTATTTGACTATAAACTAGTTTTGGAACATAGTTTCTGTTTCATCCTCAGTATCGTCACGACCGTTGTTCTGTCGTTGAGCTGACAGCTCTTCAAGACGACAGAACAAAGTCGTGACGATACTGAGGATGGAACAGAAACTATGTTCTGAAACTAGTTTATAGTTAAATAAGAAGAACAATATGAGTTGAGTGATAAAAATTCTACCTTAATGAATATACCTCATAGTGAGAATTCATAAAATAATTAACGAGAAATCATACCTGTCTCCAGATACCCTAAGGTCATGCATAGTTCGCAAAAATCTTATTCTTGAATCAACTATGTCATTTCTTTCTAACAGAAATTTTCTACCATCGTTAGTTCTTTTATATTTAAAACCAAGGTTTTTAATATCAGTTCCAAGGACGTAGTGGATCCCTCATATTGAATTTTCTCTAACATAATATAAACCATATTTAAAGAGAAAAATTATACGCTCAGACCGGGACTTGAACCCGGGACCCTTGGTTTTCTAGTCCAAGTGCTCTACCATTTGAGCTACCTGAGCAAGTACCGATCTAAATGCAAATATGATTTATCCATCATTGAGATGTATGAAATTAATAATAAAAACATCGAAAATAGCCGTACTGGCATTTATAATGTAATGTATAATTCCCAAATATGTCTTCTTAATATAGGAGCCGCCATTTGCAAAGATAGAAGCAAAGGCTTCAAAGCATTTGGGGCGGGAATTTCAACGTATATAGAGAAAGATTTGCGTTTAGATCGGTACTTGCTCAGGTAGCTCAAATGGTAGAGCACTTGGACTAGAAAACCAAGGGTCCCGGGTTCAAGTCCCGGTCTGAGCGTATAATTTTTCTCTTTAAATATGATTTATCCATCATTGAGATGTATGAAATTAATAATAAAAACATCGAAAATAGCCGTACTGGCATTTATAATGTAATGTATAATTCCCAAATATGTCTTCTTAATATAGGAGCCGCCATTTGCAAAGATAGAAGCAAAGGCTTCAAAGCATTTGGGGCGGGAATTTCAACGTATATAGAGAAAGATTTGCGTTTAGATCGGTACTTGCTCAGGTAGCTCAAATGGTAGAGCACTTGGACTAGAAAACCAAGGGTCCCGGGTTCAAGTCCCGGTCTGAGCGTATGATTTTTCTCTTTAAATATGATTTATCCATCATTGAGATGTATGAAATTAATAATAAAAACATCGATAATATAAACCAGTTTCTTAATTGTGGGATATTCACCTCGTCATACATTTCAAAGATTGTACGGCAAAGGCCTTCTTTCTCAAAATCATCTAAATACTTTTTTCCCCCCCTAGAGTGTTAATCAGGGGATTTGAATATAGGTACACCAATTTCTATATTTGACTGTTTGCTCTGTTTTAAAATATGTGACATCGTACTCACATTTACATTACTTGCCCTAACTGTAAGTTCTTGACATTTAGAAAATTCTGTCTTAGCGCGCACTTCTTCCAACGACAATTCTTTAAAATAAGTGTACAAATTAAAAATCATAGCACGTTCCTGCGAGTGTATAATTTTTCTTTTAGCCTGTCACCTACGACACTGGTACTTGGTTTAGAGAGAGACATTATTTTTACTATTGAACACTGGAGCATAAAGTAAAATAAATATATACAGTTTCCTAGAAAGCTAAACGATTTCAATTACCGCACAGAACTAGCACTTAAGAGGGAAATTCTTGCTCGTATACAGTACGTCTGATCACAAACAATTCATAAAGAAGACTGATTTTTAATATGTATGCCTCAAAAGCAGGGTCAGATGATTAGGAATGAAAAGAAAAATGGATATGTGTTGCTCAGCTGATTTCAGCACTTGTGTCAACAGACGCTCATAACTCTAGCTGTATAAGGCACACAAGAATGATCATTGTACAGTCGGATTCGTAATGTCATGCTCTATTCAGTGGTGCACTTCAAAGTGAGATCTGAATAATATTTTTTTCGAACGCAATGAAAAATGCCAAACATAGATTTACAGCTAGGAGTCGCCTAGCACCAACTGTACAACACCGCTCGATTGTGATAGGCTAGACAAAATACACTAGCTACGCATAGCTCTGCCCGATATGTCTTCTAATAGCATATGTCTTATATACAAGAAGATTTGTGAGCTAAATGGTAGCCATACTTACATAACAATGGCCTTGATGAACAGTGGGCAATCAAGAGTAAATGTTTCATATTCACCACCTTCTCCACAAATATTTAATCCATATTTTTCTTTCTGCAAAGGAATTTTGTAATGTCAGAATTTCCTGTGGGACCTAAATACAGAAGCTCAATATGAAATAAATCACATCATCAAATAATAATAACTAAATATTAAAAATCATGTTTTAAATTGAACATAAAATTTATGCATTTACCATCTTGAGAATGTATGGTTGGAGTTCAGTTATTCTCATCCCAAGGTGCTTTGCAGGATCCAGACCTAAAGTTGCGACTTTAATAACAATTGCCTCAATATGACAATCTATCATTTCCTGCAACAACTCCGCCTGGTCTCGACGCCACAAGTATGCCAGAGCCACAAGACCAAGACGAGCACACCTGTAATCAATGATATGACTATGGCACTGAAGACTGTAGCCACAAGATGCCTATTTTAATTTGATCTAATTCATCCATTAGAGAGGGAATTAAGCCTGGCAGTTCGCTCGGTCTTTTTTGACAGGAATAGGCTGTATGCTGGCACCAGGTTTCAACATCTCTCATCTCTTCATCATTATCATCCCTCATACAACACACTTACGCTACACACAAAACAAAACAGTCATCCTACACTTCTCTATGTATCTAATACAAACACATATTAACACATTCAGTACCAGGCACTAAGCAGGGCATTTAAACCCACAGGCCAGCCATTTAAATATCCCAGCTACCGTTTTTGTGGCACTTCAGAAAATGGACCATTATTCACAAACTATTAGTCTTACAAAATTCATATTTTGTACATACCTAAAGGAGATATCCTAGTAGGATTTGATGGTGAAATAACTTGGGTGATTGACATCACATGGTATCGGCGTATCAATTTCAGGAAGTGGAAGTTCATCTTCACTTTCACTTTGTGAATCTTCTAATTCAGGAATCAGTTCATCACCTGAATCATCATTATACAAAATATTCACTAATTCTTCTTCAGTGAGATATTTTTCTTTCACCATGGTTTCACTCACGCACAAACAACAGCGCGATAACAAGAAATATATACGACTGCATTGAAGCCTGGAGTCAAGTTTGGGTGAACGAATTCCATGTGTTGTTTGTTTTAAAAATAAAAGGGGATTCACCAAGGTTAAACATGTCAAACGGGAATAGAAAATGTACATTTATATGCCATCTATGATCTCCAAGACATACTAAGCCAACACAATATATAGGCGCCGAATATCAAAAGAGTTAACTGACCGATGGCCGCATACACGATAGTCTCTTTAAATGCCTTAACTGGTTTACGGTACTGAATGTGTTAATCATAAGTAATGCCACGAGTGATTTCCAATTTATCTAGAGGATTTGGAAATCAAGGGGACTATTTAATGAATAAAATTAAGTTGTTTACTAAAAAATCATTATTTAAATATAGTTACTGGTATTTTAAAATATTTATATATTTAATGTACATGGCGATGTTTCAAAACAAATCAGAAATGTGTGGTTATGTTTCATTTGTTTATTCACTGCAACCTGATCATATTATTTATTGCCAAATAGGATTGCAATCAGTGATAACCCACTCGATCGCAATATTATAAGAATGCACCCTAGTGGAGAAAAAATGAAACATACGAAATTGTACATCATAACCAACATTATAGGTTATTAATAATTTTTTTAGTAAACAACTCAGTAAAATCATTATTTAAAAATACAATTATTGAACACACAATTATCAAATGTGTAGTTCGAAGGAATCTGTTCATTATTTGCTATATTCAATGTATTTGTTCGAGAGTCAGTCACTGCAAAATAATGCTCTGATCTGTTCAGAGTATTAAAAAGGAGGAGCTCTCTTTATCACAAAAGCAGGAGCTGGTAAAGAGAATTCAATAAAGAATGAGTGAAACACGATTGTCAATGATTGTAAAACAAAATTCATTGAAACGTGATTGGTCATTGACTCCCAATTAGAGCATGCGTTAAATAGTCAATTTAAGTATTGCAAAAAAGTTGTAATACAAATTAACAATCTAGTCATTATAAATTAATGCTTGCAGATTAGCCAACACCTGAATTATGTTCATTTAATAATTATTGTTAGTAAGCAATGAACCAAATCATCAACATCACCACCACCAAGAGCAAATTATGGACCTATTGGTACGTTCCATCTCCATTAGAACTGTAGTCTCCATGAAGTCTTGGACGACCAATGTCTCTTCATCCTTTTGGACAATACTGAAAAGCTATCTTCTGGAAGTAATTTTTCAATCAAGGAAATTATACAATATAACAGCATTGTTCAACTGGTGGTCTACAATTGTATATTACAATGCAAAGTTGGGAAGTGGTTTTTAATAGAAGTGAGGAATTGGTTAAAAACCTCGCTATCACTCTGTTTTTAATTTCCGAGATCCTGTAAAACACTTCACAGACATGTGTTGTACATTATTTTTTGCACAATGGTGTTTTCAAAATAATAAATAATAGTAAAATAAATAACATCTTTGTTGCAAATATTTGCATTCATTATAAACAACTGACTGACGTTAGCAGTCTGGCCAATGTATATACAGTAAATGCCGAAAATAATTTAGTTGCAACTACAGCAGGCCATGACACCAATCAGGTATAAAATGGCAGCAAGTACAAATTTTTGTTTTATAATGTTTTAACGTTCATTTAAAATGCAGGATTTGTTTTGTATGATGTATATTAACACCACCTTTTGGATATATTTTTATATATACATTGTACGTAGTATACATAAAGGGCAGTGGTTTCAATTCCTGCCCTAGGTAGGTAATTTGTAATATTAGATTATTTGTTATTTAGTTATTTATAGGTTGGCAACCCCGAAATTTAAAAAACTGAACTTTCAATCATGGTCGTCATTCCTGTAAGTATGACAGAACGCACTATTGTGCAAAAACTTATTTTTTTCTGTCAGTGAAAATATAAAGATTTTTGTCTTTATTTTAATGTATTTTGTCTAAAAAAACTTTTGATGTGACACTGACTTATTGATTATCCTGTTCTTTGATCAACAAAACATTTGTAAAAAAAATAAATCGGTCATGGATTAAGAGAGGTTGTACAGCATTGCAATAACACAATTACAAAGGATAAGCTATCATAACATAATAAGAATAAATAATAGTTTTAAAAAACTAAAACAACACACTTTACTAAAAAACGGAACTAAAAAACGAAAAATAATTTTAATTTCCAACATGCTTGGGATAAAATTAAAGTGGTCAACAAAAAAAATCATCTCCATCACATCTAGAATAAAACTAGAGATATCTAAAAAAAAAATAATTTTACCATCAAAAGTGAAGGGTGCTTTTTATGGTTTTTACGTTTTCTTCTTAGAGACTTTACTTTTACCAATATCTGTTTATTATCAAATATATTAATTGATATAGAGCACCACACGCTTTTGATGGTAAAATTATATTTTTTTTGTAGATAACTCTAGTTTTATTCTTTATTCGTGCTTCTTCTGGTCCCCGACCGGAGATCCGAGGGGGGGGACATTTTTACCTCCAGAATTATTTACAGATAGAAGCGATACCATGATGTAATTATAGGGCTTATGTGTTGTTAATTTTGCACCACCCAGAGGCACGTGTAGATTAAGGAGTTCTACGAACGCGAACAACTCTGCCTTAGATTTTTAAGAATAGTGATAGGACAGAGATTGAAAAGAACCCTAAGGCCTCGAAGAAGAAAAACTCTGGCAGGACTCTATTGGGAAGCAAGAAAGCAAATGGAACACATCCAAGCTAATGGGCATTACACTACTACTACTACTGCTCTAGTTTTATTCTAGATGTGTTGGAGATGATTTTTCTGTGGACCACTTTCATTTTATCCCAAGCGTGTTAGAAAAAAATATTTTTCATTTTTTAGTTACTTTTTCTAAAAAAGTGTGTTGTTTTAGTTTCTTTAAACTATTATTTATTTTTTAGTTTGGTTTTCTAAAAATGTAAGTATCTTTAAATTCGATACTATTGTAGTATGAGCTAAAAGTAATACTCTTCTAAAAAAAATCCGCCGGGCCAGATTTGAACCAGCAACCTATGGATTACTGAAATTATATACCACTACAGTCCACCACTCTACCAACTGAGCTACCAGAGGATATAATATTAATTTCTTACAACGATGTACTAAAAAGTCGATAAGTCCGCAACCTATTATATATTATTCATGAAATTATTGTACTGTCATTGGTCTTTTACAAGTATGCAAGTTTCAAGTCGATCCAATGTTTTTAAGTGGGTGAAAATAGTGTTGAAAGATTCCATTACATAGATAGATACAGGTCAAGCTAATATAAAGCGTGTAATATAGCATTATCAATGAATTGAACATAACATTATTTTTAAATAAACAATTGGTTTGGTTAATAAACAGAGTTAGATTTTTTTAATTAACATAAACCTCATAATGTCACTTCCCTTAAATATTAATGACAATTGGTTTGGAAGTCTCAAGAGTATACTTACACATTTTCGACCCTAATTCGTTGATAATCAGAAAAAATGGCTCCTACTGCCACAGCTTCCACGTCAATTTCATCCTGTTAAATAGAATACAATATTTAGTCTATCTAATGTAGTGCTGTCTCCCAGTTCTTAAATTGTGGAGGATCTGTAAAGAATAGATAAAACCTGGTGTAACTGGTATCATACTGATGCGAAGAATCAGAGATCCGGGGTTCAAGTCCCGGTGTGAGCAATAACATTACTTCTCGTAATAATTAACAGTGGAGTTTGACTGAAGATGAAGGCAATTGGTCTTTGAAACAGGTATCGTGAAAACACAGAACTTTATGAGATGGGATGCAAAAGCATTTTATCCAACTCATTTATAAATTGAAAATTACCTCACAGTGTTACTTCCCACTCTAATTTGATTAAAGTATGTATATGTATGTGTATATATATATATATATATATATATATGTGTGTGTGTGTGTGTGTGGCTATTCAGAAAGAAGGAACAGACTTCAAACATTTATTTCTTCCAAACTAAAAAAAATAGAAACACAATTCCAACGTTCCTGGAAAGAGTAAAGTTTGAAGTTCAGATCACGGTCACATTGGCGCTGTTGATTGTTTGTATTAAGATGACAACACTACAGGACATTGGATTGGAAGAGGAGGAGCAGAAGATCAACTTCATTAATGGTAGTCTCCCAGGTCACTCAACCTAACCCCATGTGATTTTTATCTGTGGGATTATGTAAAAGACCATGTTTTTATCCCCCCTATGCCTGACACTCTTGAAAATCTGCGACACTGAATTGTTGAAACTGTGAATTCGATAACTAGAGACCAGCTGATTTGTGCGTGGCAAGAAATGAGCCACCGTTTTGATATTTGCCATGTAACACATGATGCTCATACTGAATGCATAATATAGTGAAATTTGAACTTTTCTCTTTCCTGGAACGTTAGAATTGTGTTTATATTTTTTTGTAGTTTGGAAGAAATAAATGTTTAAAGTCTGTTCCTTCTTTCTGAATAGCCCTTTATATAAATTTTACTTTATTTTATTTAGTGTAGACAAATTTCTTAATTTTGTTAGTTTTATTTGCTTTAGTTTATATGCCCGCTCAATGCCTTGTTAAAGTATGCAAATTAGTACAATCCCTCATGATGCCTAATACATTCTTTCAGATATGCATTTCCTTAGAGGTTAACTGTATGTTGTTGTTTTCTAATGGCGAGATTTGACGCTTAAGTCATTTTCTCTCTGGCTTCCCATTACAAGCGAACAAGGTCCTTAGAGTGTTGTGCAGTTGGATTTAAAGCTGGACAGACTAGAAGGTGGTGTTTGTCCATGATCAGGTCCGGGTCTTTGCATATGACACATCTGTCTGATTCGAAAACGTGTATTCTGTGGAGATGGTGAGCCAGGCAGTCGTGTCCTGACATCAGTCTGAATTTTGCTACTGCTTCCTTGCAGCCTTTATATTTTATTTCTGTGTATAGCTTATCAATTTTTTTCCATGATTTCCCTCTGGCTGTTGCAATGTTTTCTTTCAGGTTTTCCATTTATTATAGAAAAACAAACAGGAAGGATATACAATAACAGAAATGATATGTTCTAAGAAACAGTTGTGTTTATTGTTTTAGGACTGCTGATTCAGAAATACAATAGGCTCTAGTATATTTAACAAGGGAACTATCAACCATTACATACCGAAACCTACCTTGAAATTTCTTCCAGAAAATTTTGTGATGTACAAAAGCTGTATCCAAAAAAATGTGCTGTTTTTAACTGCAAGACACTAAAATCAAGCGCTAAATCTCTCTTTAGTAGTGAGTGGAGAACATATTTTTAACAACTCACCTCATATAATTTCAAATTTCTTTGATACCGGCAGTTTCAGACAATATCTTGTCCCTCTTCAGCCATGAGTCGTTAAAAATATGTTCTCCACTCACTATTAATGATATAACCTCATAATGTTTACTTCCCAATATAAATTTAAATATAGCCAAATCTCTCATTTAAACAATAAGGAAGTAATAATTAAAACATTTTGTCTATTCATTCTTACCTCTTATAGTTGTTTTTGTCGAACATATGTTACTTCCTGTTGTATTTTAAACTAAGGAAGTAATACAATTCCTGTACTGGCAGACTGGAAAACTCTCACTATCCGCTGTCCGTGCCGCGTCACGCCTCATTCCACTCTGTGTTTAACTCATGCAGGGATGTACATTTGCTCCATACAGAGAGCTACCATTGCTGGATTCTGGCTTTAATTTCGGTGCTTGCACTTTAAAATGGCAGATAATATTTTGGACACAGCTTTGGTATATCACAATGTTTCTCTGGGAAAAATTTCATGGTAGATTTTGGTTGACAGTTCCCTGGTAAGTAGAGATGTAATTATAACCTGCACATAAGAAGATGTCACATCGCTGCAAAGGCTCCACCAACTATGTTATAAGGTTACGTAATTGCATGATCAGTTTAAGTCATCACAAGGCAGTTGTGGATTATTGCTGGTAATGACTCCAGTCATCTTACAGGCGGTAAGGGTTAAATACATGGCCCAATGGATTCAATCATATATTTTCTAGATGTACTGTTAAAGTAGCTAAGAAGAGATTTAAAAAAAGAGTAAAGTAAAATTCAATATTTGAAGAGAAAAATTATACGCACAGTCTGGGGAAGAACCAAGGACCTTTGGCTTCCTAGGCCAATACTCTACCAACTGAGCTACCTGAGCAAGCTCCAATCTACAGACTGGGGCTTGAACCCAGGACCTTTGGTTTTCTAGGTCAATATTCTACCGACTGAGCTATCTCAGCAAGTTCCAAAACCCAGGACCTTTGGCTTTCTAGGCCAATACTCCACCGACTGAGCTATCTTAGCAAGTTCCAAAACCTAGGACCTTTGGCTTTCTAGGCCAATACTCCACCGACTGAGCTATCTGAGCAAGTTCAAAAACCCAGGACCTTTGGCTTTCTAGGCCAATACTCTACCGACTGAGCTATCTTAGCAAGTTCCAAAACCTAGGACCTTTGGCTTTCTAGGCCAATACTCCACCGACTGAGCTATCTGAGCAAGTTCCAAAACCTAGGACCTTTGGCTTTCTAGGGCAATCTCCACCAACTGAACTATTTGAGCAAGTTCCAAAACCCAGGACCTTTGGCTTTCTAGGGCCATACTCCACCAACTGAGCTATTTGAGCAAGTTCCAAAACCCAGGACCTTTGGCTTTCTAGGCCAATACTCCACCAACTGAGCTATCTGAGCAAGTTCCAAAACCCAGGACCTTTGGCTTTCTAGGGCATTACTCCACCGACTGAGCTATCTGAGCAAGTTCCAAAACCCAGGACCTTTGACTTTCTAGGGCAATACTCCACCAACTGAGCTATTTGAGCAAGTTTCAAAACCCAGGACCTTTGGCTTTCTAGGGCCATACTCCACCAACTGAGCTATTTGAGCAAGTTCCAAAACCCAGGACCTTTGGCTTTCTAGGCCAATACTCCACCGACTGAGCTATCTGAGCAAGTTCTAAAACCTAGGATCTTTGGCTTTCTAGGGCCATACTCCACCAACTGAGCTATTTGATCAAGTTCCAAAATCCAGGACCTTTGGCTTTCTAGGCCAATACTCCACCAACTGAGCTATCTGAGCAAGTTCTAAAACCTAGGACCTTTGGCTTTCTAGGGCCATACTCCACCAACTGAGCTATCTGAGCAAGTTCTAAAACCTAGGACCTTTGGCTTTCTAGGGCCATACTCCACCAACTGAGCTATCTGAGCAAGTTCAAAAACCTAGGACCTTTGGCTTTCTAGGGCCATACTCCACCAACTGAGCTATTTGAGCAAGTTCCTAAACCCAGGACCTTTGGCTTTCTAGGCCAATACTCCACCGACTGAGCTATCTGAGCAAGTTCAAAAACCCAGGACCTTTGACTTTCTAGGGCCATACTCCACCAACTGAGCTATTTGAGCAAGTTCCAAAATCCAGGACCTTTGGCTTTCTAGGCCAATACTCCACCAACTGAGCTATCCGAGCAAGTTCAAAAACCCAGGACCTTTGACTTTCTAGGGCCATACTCCACCAACTGAGCTATTTGAGCAAGTTCCAAAACCCAGGACCTTTGGCTTTCTAGGCCAATACTCCACCGACTGAGCTATCTGAACAAGTTTTAAAACCTAGGACCTTTGGCTTTCTAGGGCAATCTCCACCAACTGAGCTATTTGAGCAAGTTCCAAAAGCCAGGACCTTTGGCTTTCTAGGCCAATACTCCACCGACTGAGCTATCTGAGCAAGTTTTAAAACCTAGGACCTTTGGATTTCTAGGGCCATACTCCACCAATTGAACTATTTGAGTAAGTTCCTAAACCCAGGACCTTTGGCTTTCTAGGCCAATACTCCACCGACTGAGCTATCTGAGCAAGTTCAAAAACCCAGGACCTTTGACTTTCTAGGGCCATACTCCACCGACTGAGCTATTTGAGCAAGTTCCAAAATCCAGGACCTTTGGCTTTCTAGGCCAATACTCCACCAACTGAGCTATCTGAGCAAGTTCTAAAACCTAGGACCTTTGGCTTTCTAGGGCAATCTCCACCAACCGAGCTATTTGAGCAAGTTCCGAAACCCAGGACCTTTGGCTTTCTAGGTCAATACTCTACCAACTGAGCTACCTGAACAAGTTCCAATTTGGGTTCAAGCCCCAGTCTAAGCATATAAGTTTTCTCTTCAAATATGATTTAATCATCATTGGTATACATGAAACGAATAATAAATACATTAAAATTCAATAGACTCACCTTTACTTTCTTGAGCAGCTGAAACAGATCTTCCACCTCATCCTTAGGTGTGGGTGTGTACTCTTGTTCCTTCAGCAAAGCAACACCTTGCGTTGATTGTTGAAACAATGGCAAGCCCATTGCTTCTGCATAGAGCTGAACACCCTGATGACCAACTGTTTGGTACATATAGCTGTCCAGTTCATCTAAAATTATTTAAATAATATACTATGATAATCTATGATTGCAAATGAAGGACCTGCCTTCGGACAGAATTACTATGGATGGATAATCTAATAAATACTACATATGTTAGAAACTTATGCCATTATTAGAATACTGATTGGTTTACTCAAGCTCTCATAGTAACAAATCAATGTCAAGGTATCGAAAAACTAAAAATAAAAAATGTTTTATGTCATAGATTTTCAAGAAATGATGACTTTGCTGACACCCTACACAATATCAATGAATACTGACAGCCATCAAAAGTTAAGTCCCTCTTTGTGTTAGTTTCATGGAATGGTATACACATGGGCAGATTTGGTATGTAGTGAATCTTTTTGCACGATGGTGTGTTCTGTCATACTTACAGGAATGTCAGCCATGTTTGAAAGTTCAATTTCCTAAATTTCAAGGTTGCCAACCTATAAATAACTAAATAACTATACTGTAATATTACAAATTACCTACCTAGGGCAGGAAGTAAAACCACTGCCCTTTATGTATACTACGTACAATGTATATACAAAAATATATTCAAAAGGTAGTGTTAATATAGGCTTAAATTATACGAAACAAATCACTGCACTTTAAAGGAACTGAACTTTATTTGAAACAATACTTCCCATAAGTGGTTAAGGCAAAGATCCTTGGCACAGAGCTACAGGACTTGTGCTGGTTCGAGTCTCCATGGGGGAAGAATTTTTTCAAGGAATTTTGGCTAATATGGGACGGTGCCCACCCAGCATCATGAGGAATTTGGGTAGCTACAATAAGTAACAGCTCCAGGTTGAGAAAACCAGCTATAATGGCTGGGAGACCCGACATGCTGACATGTCACCCCTATACTGGTATGATCGTCTCTGTGATTTGCGCATGTAGATATGATGCCAGCAGCTGGCTGGTAGGCCAAGGGCCTTCTGTGCCTGTTGCACCATGGAGTTTAACTTTTAGTTTTAGAATCAGATATTTATTCAATATTTGTAAATATGACCATATATGGAAGTCTAGACACATCGGTTATCTGCAAGGGTCTTCTGACTCACAAGTTGGCGATTCACTAATTTATTTCTTCAAATGTGAAACTATTATTCTCGCTGTCACCTGTAAAATTCAAATGCTGATATTACGATGCATCACAATACATATGACCTCATCACTGCTAGTTAAACCAACACTTCTCATATTTTTTTTCAAGTGTGCCGGTACCAGATTATTAAAGATCAAAACAGCACAAATCCTTACTAGACTCTATCAATCTCATGTTTTCCTTCAGTAGTCATTATTTCTTCTTTCTAAATATCAGAATTTTATCCTGCGCCTTAGCCAAGTGGTTTAAGGCAATATGTCTTGGCACAGAGCTATGGGACTTGCGCTGGTTCAAGTTTCCATGGGGGATTTTCTCTTGAGATTTCGGATAGTATGGAACAGGTGTCCATCCAGCATCATGAGAAACTCGAGTAACTAATTAGTAGCAGCTCCAGGTTGAAAAAACTGGCTACTACAGTCAGAGGACATGACATGGCAGAAAAAAAAAAGTCTGGATAAGGTGAAGAAACCGTGGCTGTTGTACACTTCAGGTCACAAAAATTTTTTAATTTAATATCTTATTCCACTGATGCACTAAACACTTTTAAACACGTTTAAAACATTTTGCAACACTTTTAAACACATTTTAAACATCTTCCAATGTTGCAACGAATTTTTTTTCATATTTATATATTTGCGTAAAACACGGTCGTGCTACAATGCTTACTCTTACTCTTTGTTATTTTCCCTCTACTTCCTATGTTGTTCCAACGTTCACCATCAACAACCCAAACTACTCCAGATGTTGCCAACCATTTCCGCATTCCCTGGATTTCACCTACGTTAGAGTAATTGATTTGTGTTACAGTAATTGATTTAGGTTTGGTTAGCTTTTAGGTTCCTTGCTTTTTAAGTGTGATTTGATACGTAAAATATATTACCTCTTCATATCTGTTATTCTATGAAAAATTCAAAATAGCGGACGGTTACTACGTAAAATCATATTTCCACTAGTTCATTTCATGTTAATTATACATTTTTAGATAAGTTCTGGGAATTTTGTGTCAATGTTGGTCATACTGATTTCACATACATATACCGCCAACTGCTGGAGGTTGCATTTATCTACCTGGGATAATTGGAGCACTAGCGCATGCGCACTGCGATTCTATAGAACTTAGAAAAATTTTCGTGCCACCCGAAGTGTAGCATATCCGAAACCGTCACACATAAATTCTTCTAAGTTCTACAGAATTGCAGTGCACATGCATGAGATGCTTTATTGCTTAATGTAGCTTCCGTTAGATGACTTCTACGTCTGTTGTACCATTAAAAAAGAAAAAAATACAATCTTCATGACAATACAGGCCTAGAAGTCCCTTGGCCTACCAGCACCAGGATCTCACTCTTATTAAAAATTTAAAAAATGGCAAATATATCGGCAACTAACTCAACTGTAAGATTAAAACTCAAAACAGTGGAACTTACAACTAGCATTAATAACAATAACTGCATTCTATAACGGTATAGTCTCCAATACCTCAGTAACCAAAACACTTGCTGATATACATACCTTTATTTTTGGGCCGGAGGTTTGCCAGAGCTACAATATCATGGCCAGCAGCTACACATTGGACCATGTTGTAACAGCTGTCTTTACCTCCACTTATTAATGCAACTACTCTCATTCTTGTAATTTTCGTTCGAACTGCAGGATACAAACTACTAAGCAGCGATTTAATATTTAAAGCTTCAGATTCACTCCTTTACATGTCATCTTATCTATTGGAAACAACTTCAAGCTGCTGAAACACGTGAAGGCAAACCACTGTGAATACATCTTAAACAAGAGTGTATTTATTCTAAAAATGAAACTGATTTACACATGTTATGTAACACAATCAAATTTAATATTTTCATCGTGATAACACGAACTTATCAGTAAAATTAAACTGACAACAACTGCCTATTTTCGTCCCAGATTTTAAAGATGGCAGCCAATTTTACACTTCCAAAACTTTATAATATTTCACATAGTAACTACTGTATTGGGGCCTTAAAAATATTATGTTAAATGTATTAGTTAATTGACATAATATTCACATATAAATTTAAAAATGATATATGATAATAATAAACGTTAATGGTTACTTACGAGTTGGTTACAATTTTTAAATTTCAGTTGGATAAACTGTGCACTGTGTCATACCAATCTAACAACCATGTAAAAAACGTTTGTCTTACTTATGCTTGAAGTTTATGTTACTACATTCCAGATGGGAGAAAAAAATTTGACAGACTTAAAAAGAATTGGAGAGATTAGCTGAATCCAGGAAATGGAATAGGCCGAACCATATATCAAATTAATCCCTGGGCCGAACTACCTAATCTGGATAGTATTTGACATACTATGTGTTGTCAACACTGGATTCAGTTATAGTGAAAAGTTTAATTCAAGAATTAGAAAATTGCTATATATAACCATAGATCGGTTATAATAAAACAGTCTACTATTTGACTCAAATTTATACTATACCACTAATCTTTAATCGATCTCATTAAAAACCATAAACAGAATATTCTATAATATTCAGGACTGTTCATACAGACATTGCTAATATTGGTTGCACTAACAATAATCAATCTAGCCAATACTCATGTAAATTAAATCACGAATTTCCTCTATTAAAATATTACTAAAAAACAGAATTTGATAGGTAAAAAAAAAAGTTTTATTTTAATAGATTGTTCATATCATGAAATGGGTCCTGATTATCCGATTGAGGGTCTTTCCACTTTTCAGTGGTTGCCCTTTTACCAGCTGGCTGCTGGCCCTTCACATCCACATGTGTCAATCACAGAGGTAGATGATCAACAGCCAGTGTAGGGGTGACATGTGGTTAGCATGTCGAGTCCCCCAGCCGTTATAGCTGGTTCCTCAACCTGGAGCCGCTACTTATTGTAGCTACCCAATTGCCTCACGATGCTGGGTGGGCACCGGTCCCATACTGGCCGAAATACCATGAGAAAATTTCTTCCCCCATGGAGACTCGAACCAGCGCAAGTCCCGTAGCTCTGCGCCAAGGCTTCCTACCTTAACCGCTCGGCTACGGCACGGGACGGTCCTGATTATAAAATTCTAATTTAGTACCTATTTGCCTTGACAACTGGGGGGGGGGGGAAGAAAAAAAGCCCCAGGCTGGAAGACACCAAGGTTTTTGAAACCAGGACCTCTCAAAATAAAGATTCAAATGTCACTTGAGCCAACTCACTGAGACTACATCTTTGTAACATTATTTAAAGTTTCAGAAAGGCTAA
The DNA here is from genome assembly GCA_030220185.1 of Diploptera punctata. Lineage (NCBI taxonomy): Eukaryota > Metazoa > Arthropoda > Insecta > Blattodea > Blaberidae > Diploptera > Diploptera punctata. The sequence goes on along the minus strand of JASPKZ010007429.1, from coordinate 129,736 downwards.
ATGATAATACCTTTTTTTTGTGTAAGTCCATTTTGGTTCAATCAGTAGTATGTATGTAAATATTATAGTTGGATATAACAAAGAATAATTTAATTTTTAACCCCAATCATGCCACCTATCCTTTGGCAGACCTTAATGGTGGATACTGATAGAGGAGCCTTTCAGTAAAACAGAAGCTTTCTCTCGGGGTAATGGTAAGGGGGAGATTGTTGTCTTGCATATTAAAGAATTTACAAAGCATAAGGGAAGTAAACCTGACAAGAAATCACCTGGTATTGCAGTTTATATGGCATAAGTCACAAAATTGTGCAATTAATACCCAACTTGTCTTAAATTATTTTATTAGTCAAACAAAAGCAAAGAGCTGGATGGACCTTAATCTGATGACTTTGAACAAGAATAAGGTAGAACTATTTACGAATAGAAGACTAATAGTAATATTGAAAATGGCCAAAATTTTTTTTAATAATTTAGTTATAAGAAAAATAGGCTAAGAATAAATTAAAATATAAATAAAGAAACAAAACTGATACTGAATTGGATTAAAAAAGGCAATGAATCAGTCAAAAAGATAGATTGTAATCCTGAATCGAATAGGAGAAGACTGAACAAGATTTTGAAAAAAAAAATTAAAGAACAGTTTAGAATGAAGTTGTAAAGGAAAAATATGGAATGAGAGGGAGAATATTATAACACAGAAATAAGATCCAATGGAGGATTATATTCCTACTAAGTTAAAGATGACTGACAAGTAGGCAATGTTACTGGTCACATGGCAGCCTGCATTTTAGGCATTTACAACCTAATTCAAAACAAAAATACATATTAGTTGAATGCAGGCTTTCACGGCCGGTAATCGTAATGTTGAGTGATTCCGGGTTATGTGGCCGTGGTCCATAGTTGGTGTTGATACCAGACGTTTCGCCCTCAACTGCGGAGGGCATCTTCAGTGGCGAGTGCTTCTATGCGTGTTTCCTGGTCGGAAGATCTACTTAGAATGAGCGCTGTGGACGTAGAGGACGTTGTTTTAGTGGTGGGTGCAGGGTGAGTGGGCGTGGCTCTTGCTGATTGGCTAATAGTCGTCTCCTTGTTGTCACTGGTGTTAATGCATTTATTTTCTAGTGTATGAAACCAGGCCTTAGACAGTTTGATACCTTCTTCTTTTTTTCTGCTAATATTTCCCTTATGCTTGTATATTTCTATAGCCTCTCGGTATAATCTAGGGAAATAGTAGGAAGTTGTGGCTAAAACTTGTGTATCGTCGAATAGAATTTGGTGTCCATTCGTAATGGCATGTTCAGAACATAAAAGAAACTGCAGACAAGGAGAAATGGATAAATCAGCTGTAGCAGAACATGCCATTACGAATGGACACCAGATTCTATTCGACGATACACAAGTTTTAGCCACAACTTCCTACTATTTCCCTAGATTATACCGAGAGGCTATAGAAATATACAAGCATAAGGGAAATATTAGCAGAAAAAAAAAGAAGAAGGTATCAAACTGTCTAAGGCCTGGTTTCATACACTAGAAAATAAATGCATTAACACCAGTGACAACAAGGAGACGACTATTAGCCAATCAGCAAGAGCCACGCCCACTCACCCTGCACCCACCACTAAAACAACGTCCTCTACGTCCACAGCGCTCATTCTAAGTAGATCTTCCGACCAGGAAACACGCATAGAAGCACTCGCCACTGAAGATGCCCTCCGCAGTTGAGGGCGAAACGTCTGGTATCAACACCAACTATGGACCACGGCCACATAACCCGGAATCACTCAACATTAAAAATACATATTGTTTATTGTATATTACAATTTATGTTTTTTAAATACATACTCATGTTGGGATTGTAAGACTAGAAAAATGTGTACTGTAATGTTATAATGTACAGTTTTTTTTTTAATATTGCACTGTTATTAATTTTATGTTATATACATATATATTCATCATTGTTTTAGATCTATCTACAATGGTATAACAGCCCAATGTTAGGCCTTACCTTTGTTAGGAGTTACTAGGCCAAGTTAATTTAGTTACGCTTATATTAAAAGAGAAAAATTAAACAGACTGGGGTTTTATCCCAGGACCTTGACTTTCTAGGCCAATGCTTTACCAATGAGCTACCTGAGAAACTCCAATCTAAATGCAAATTTTTCTCTTTTTAGCTGATGATAACGTTCCACAATATATTACTAATATGTTCCACATCTATAAAGATAATGAAATCTCTGTTAAACAAGATGGCAAACTTCTTGGAAAAGGATCAACACTGGAGTAAGACAGGGATGTGGACTTTCACCAGTGCTTTTCATTACATATGTGAACAGAATAATAAATGAATGGAGGAAAACAATGGGGATATATACCCATCAATGAGAACCTCAAACTCGATGCTATTCTTTTTGCAGATGATTTAGCGCTTCTGGCACTTTCCAAAAATGATTTGCAACGATCAATTTATAATTTACAAAAAATAGCTGCCAAATTTAATATGGAAATATCAATTAACAAAACTAAAATTATGGCATTTCATGGGAAGGACCCCATACAAAGTAAAATCTGTCTCCAGAATAAAATTTTAGAGAGATCTAATCAATTTAAATATCTTGGATATTATCTCTCTATCTGGGATGAAAAGGATATCCCTGAAAAAATGACTAGTTATAATAAAAGTTTGGGAATTATTAATCAAGTTATGAAACCATCCCTTGTACAAAAAAACACCAGATTACGTTTATATAACACTTTGGCTAGACCAGTGTTGACCTATGGTAGTGAAGCATGGACACTAAAAAGACAACATGAAAGCAGAATAACGGCTTGTGAAATGAGATTCATGTGCAGAACAGCGGGTTACACCAGATGGGATCAGAAAAGGAACACCGATATCTTAAAAGAATTGAAGACTATGCCAATTTTTTAATATATTAAACAGTACCAACTAAATTGGAAATACCATCTTGAAAGAATGAGTTCAAATTGGATCCCCAAAGCTGTTTATAATTTTATACCAAGAGGAAGAGGATCTCTGGGCCATCCTATGAAATGCTGGAGGGAACATTTTCTATAGGATCATAACAGGCCTTGGCCTAATACTTGGAAGGAAGAAGCATTGTTAATTCCCAATCGCCGAATGCTACGAGCATTTGCTCGATCAAGCATATGGCAGCTTCTTGTTTTAAGAAGACATTTATTGGCAATTTAAACACTACTTTATAAAGCCAGTAGGGCTTCTTTTGATGTTTTTATTATTAATTTAACACTTCTCACTGAAGAATAAATTATACTGTATTAGAAGAGAAAAATTATATGCTCCGACTGGATTTTGAACCTAGAACCTTTGGCTTTCTAGGCCAATGTGTTACCACTGAGCTAGCTGAGAAACTACTTATTTCCCAAAAGATGCCATGAATGGTATGCAGTCAACATACCGACCCAATGAGACATCTAGTAGGCAACTAAGATATTACTAGGATGAAGAAGGTCGGTAAATTTTGCTTAGAGGCCTCTTTATTCAAACTTGAAAATCTTCCGACTCAGGACCCATGACTTTAAACTTGAAGTTGCCAATGACATTACAATGCAGGGCTGGTCTCAAACAATACATGAAGAATGTGATAGTGGGAGAAGGCATGGGGAAGATCTGCTAGTTTTCAATACAACCTTTAGTGCTAGAATTAAGTACTTACAGGGCTGTCTCTTTCCAAGCCTATCAGTTCATTCTCTTGCAGAATTGTGTCAATGCATAATAATTTGTTTTATGCTGAAATTTCATGAAGACGAATTCAATATGAAATATACTGTAATTTATGTTCTCAAAAATGGGGACTGGGACCAAGCCTCAATGGCCTGCTTGGCAGGAAAATATAAACTTAGATGTGTTAACTTTACTGATATATTTTTATTATATAAAACTTTCCTCATTAGAGGATTGCCTCAAGGACAAAGTGATACAGACAATTAATTTTTTAAATAGATGAAATACATTTTTAAAAAATCAACTTGTAGACCTGATTGAAGTATACATACTATAAAGTAGTAATTTTGTAAATATGGTTTCTTAAAATTGAAATTGATCCTCTAATGGCAGCGATGGCAATTTTAGGAAGATACACCCTGTCCAAATCTAAGGAATTCCAAAAATTTGGCTAAAAATCCTGGTATAGTACTTCTTGCCCCGATCATCAATCCTGTGACAGTTATACTATCTAGTTGGTATTTATCTTTGTAATAGTCAATTGTTGGCTCATATATGGCTTTCTTTTCAGAGTGCACTAGAAGAACATAATTGAGGCATTGATATGGGAAAGGTAGTAAGTCATAAACATAAAATTTTACAAGGGAAGCAAAAAAATGATTTGACGCTTTTAAATTTAAATATATTTTGTAAAGCTAATATCGATATTTTGTAACTATTTTTCATATAAAATTTCTTGTATAGTAGTGTCAAAATTATATTAAAATGAATGTTGGAGAAATAGTTTTTTGCTTCCCCTGTAAAATTTTCTTTTTTATGACTTACTACCTTTCCCATGTCAATGCCTCATTTATCTTTAAGATTTAAATTAAAATTATTTATACCTCACCTCATATCCAGTCTTCCAATTATACCGGTTTCAAAACATAGGTAGTTTCATCTTTGTTTAATATCTCACCAACAGAGGGAATAAGTAGTTCTCCTGAACAACATAACATAGGTTGAGATGTTACTGAAGATGAAATCACTTCGGGCTTGAAACTGGTATAATCAGAAGACTGGATATGAGGTGAGGTATAAAGAATTTTAATCTTAAATTAAACATCATATAGATTTTTCCTAAAATGTTCAATTTAAATATTTTTATTTCTTAAAATTATTATATCCTTACCTCTGGTCCCAAGGATCACAGGTTCAAACCCGGCCAGGGTCGATGGATTTTTTTAGGATGGAAAAATCCAAGGAGAAAGTCCTCCGTGGGTCCCGAGTCTGAAGATTTTCAGGCTCACAAAAGATCCTTAAGCCTGAATGAAAGGCCTCTAAGCAAAATTTACCGAATTTTCCCATCCTAGTACTACCTTGGTTTCCTAGATGTCAGTATAAGGTGGAACGCTGACCACAGACAACTCAAATGACATCTATACAAAAACAAGTGTAACTAAATTAATATGCTTAAAATTCTTCCCTGTAGGGGGAGAGTGCCTAAATCTCTGTTAAGGGAAACATTGGCTTACAAGAAGAAGAAAATTATTATATATTGAAAATATTAATGCTACCTAAAATACATTTCAAAATTACATCTAAATATTTAAAGAAATAATATGTTATTGATGAATAAACCCCATTCATCCCACATGCGGACACAGGTGCCTCCCTAGTGAGAAGTTTCTTTACCAGATGAATTTAATTACACTTATTTCCCTACAGATGTCAGAGTGAAACATGTGGTTAGTACATCGCCTTGAGGACACATATGTAGTAAACTAAGGTATCATTCGGATGGAATAACATCGGTAAATGTTGCACTTTTTATTTAGACTTGGGTTTTTTTAAAAGCTTGAAAATCTTCCTTTGAGAGTTAGAGACTGCTTAATTTGAATTTGTTGCATTTATAATGAAAATAATTATTTAATGAATTTTAAATATGAAAAAAAGTGTTAATTTGATATATTTATTAAAAAGTATTATCTGGAACTGAATAAAAATATTTTCACTGTGTCATCAAGGTCCATCATGATTTGTAACGGATGTGCTTGAATGTACAAGTAAAAAAGTGCTTAGTTAATTATGTTGCAATGCCCATGACTTATCTGTTGACATTTTATTACAGCTATCTATAGAGCCGTTTGACTGATTGATAAGTTGTCGGCATAATTAACTATTTACTAGAAAAATATAGCACATCCTGTAAATGTTATCAGCAAGTGAGAGGTTTGCTCTTAAACGTAGATATATCTGAAGAGTGGAAGAAAACTACCATATATATTTAAAATAATTTCATTCATCATATATAATCATCATCTTTTCTTTTCGCTGCTAGCTGGAGCATAGGGCTACAATGAAATTTCTCCATTTATCCCTAAATAATATATATATGTTTATACACAGTATTCTATGGTGGGGGGGGGGAAGTTCCAAATTTATAAAGGAGGCAGTAAGCAACAAAAAAAGTTTCTATAACACAGGACCTAAATTTAATGTCTTGGGTCTATTGTTCATAACCACTATTAAATATCACCATATAAAACAGAATCCTGCCATTTTCTAGATACACTTATGTTTAGTTATTGCTTGATACAAATACAAACTAAATATGCTGCATCACAGTAACAAATGTCTACTTACAATATTTCTTTATTTGGTTCTTGCCAAAGTGCTCAGAGTAGAATATTTGGAACACTTGCAAAATAAGACCATAATTCAGAAAATATTAAGTTTAGGAACCATGGTTATAGAAATCTTTTTCTTGTTTTGTCGAATATTATCATCATCCATGCAAGTATTAGGCCGTGTGGCCCGTTACAGTCTCAAAGAGGAGTTTTTCATCCAGTGCTTTCTTGGATGTCCCAGCGATCTTTTGCCTTGGGGGCAGTAACGAAGCATGGCTTTTGGAATTCTATGAGACGGCATTCGTTGAAGATGGGCTTTCCAGTTGTTCTGGTAGTTTTGTATATGGTGAAGAATGGGTTCTACATCCAACTCTTCCATAATTTCCTCATTTCTTTTATGGTCCCACTTTGTGTAGCCTGCTGTGCGGCGCATAAATCGCATCTCATTTGCTGTTATTTGGCTTTCATCTCTTCTTCGTATTGTCCATGCTTCACTACCATATCTTAATACTGGTCTTGCGAGAACCTTATAAAGCCATAATCTTATGTCCTTCTATACTAAAGATGGTTTCATTATACTGTTAATTATCCCCGTTGTTTTTTTAAATTTGTGATTTTCTTTGATATATCAGCTTCATCTTGAAATGTTAAATTATAACCCAAATAATTAAATTAATTTACTCGTTCTAAAATTTCATCATCCAAAACAGTCGAATACTATGTCCTCTCTCTCTCTCTATATATATATATATATATATGTCCACCGCTGTGGTCTCGAGGTAGCATGCTGCTTTGTCACGTAGCGGGCCCGGGTTCGATCCCCGGTTGGGGCAGTTTTTCTGGGTGAGGTTTTTCCTCACCTGTAAGACAAATGTCAGGAAAACTTTAAAGCCCAAACGGTCCCTGAAATCATATGGCCATCATCATCATCCTTCACCGGTGTGGAAAGCAACGGGAAACTACCACATCTACAATTCCCTAGTAAAGCTACAAGCATAGCATGAAAATGCTAATTAAGAGGAAGAAGTTTTGTAGTGTCCTCCTAAGCTTCGGAATTCCTAAAAATTTAGTTAGTCTTATCCGATTGTGCCTAAATGACACAAAGAGTAGGGTGCGGATAAGCAAACAGTTTTCAGGTTATTTTGAAATTCACAATGGGGTAAAGCAAGGAGATCCACTATCTTCTCAACTATTCAATTTGCTTTCAAATCTTTAGAAAAAATGGTTTGAACTCAGGTCATGTAAGAATTTACATCAAACAGACCTATTATTTAAAAATTCTTAAAACCTACAATGAGATCAGAAATTTAATGTCAATGTGAGGTGCTTAGAATAGCAAGGTCGTATAAACAAAAATCACATTTTTTTTTATTATTGCAATATAAAATTTCAACCTTCTTCTTTCATCCAAATTATAAATCACTACCTGAACACAACATTTAACTTCTTTGCATTGACAGATACGCTAAGTCACACGATATGAAGAAAAAGTTTGTGAAACTTTAAACGCGTTTTCTCAAAACTACTCTTTTGCGTATACACCCTTGCTATTCTAAGTGCCTCATATTAACTCTCAATTAAAATTATGTTGTTATCCCTAAGCTAATTTAGTGTTTTCATCAAAATAATTTTATCCATAACAATATTTAAAAAAAAAAAACTTTTAACTTCTCAACACCCGAACAAAATAATTTTAAAATTAAAATTAATCAATTAACATATATATAATTAGAAAATTATTAAACTCTATAGGGTCCTCTCATCCCATAAAATCACTTAACGCTTTTTTAACTTAATTAAATTCAGGCATTCTCTAAAGAAGTTATACAATTCAATGATATTGATAAGTTAATGTATGCTGATGATGTAAAAAAAGGATTAATGTTTCCTCGATGAGATGCACCACATTGTAGGTGCCATATAAAGGAGAAATTTGTTGGTGTAGCAGGTTCTTGTTGTACCACGTTATGGGAGTCCTGGGTTCAACTTAACTTTGAGGTTCCCTTCAGGGGAACGTAAAGAAAATTTAAAATTGGTTTTCACTTCAAATAAAAATCACAAATTAACTTTGAATAAAATCTTGGCATTTTATTCACCAAAAAAGTTATTTTGATGTCAATGAAACTAGTATATAGACTTTCTTATTCATCAGTTAATATTTTGACCGTTACAAAATGGTGATGATGCCTCAACTGTCATATATCAAATTACTCAAAATTCTTTATATTTCAAGCTGAAATTAACTGCACATATGTTTAAATGCATGTGTATTCAAATAATGCAATTTTTATTTAATTAAAAATTAAATTATCTTCATTTTTAATAAAATCATGGATGACCATTTTTATGCAGGTCTTATCCCCATGACATCTTGTAGTAGACTCTCTAGATTCAGAAATATCTCATTCCCACAATCCTTCATTTCAAATTATGACATTCAAATCTGATTGGTCACAAACCTGGCTTATAAGTACTATTGGTTGACTCATATCCAGGTTATCCAATGTCTTTAAAGTTAATGTCAGTTGATATTTTTAAACTCCTTTGAAATTCTTAACTGATTCTATAACTTCTTAGAACCACAAAATTATTCTCAACAATAAATTATTCAGTTACATTTTTATAAGACAAAAAATATGAATTTCTCAATATTGATACTTATAATATTTTAAATCATTTCCATTGAATATAAGAATTAAAATATATATATATATATATATATATATATATATATATATATATATATATTAATGAAAGAAGGAACAGAAAAGGAAGACCAAGAACAACCTGGAAGAATAACATTCAAAATTCAATGTGGAAATTTGGTGTAACAGATGAAGACACAGAGGACAGAGAACAATGGAGAACTTTAATTAAGGGAAATTTGTGAATGTTTGTTGCAAACTGATAGTCTATAAGTCTGTAGTCATATATATATATATATATATAGATATTATAAATATATTTTTGACATTTGGCAATGAAGGCAAATATGATATGAAAAGAAAAAAGAATGCTTGAGTCGGGATTTGAACTCGAGTCTCTAAAGTCTGTACCTTTAGCGCTCTAACCAACTGAGCTACCCAAGAATTCCAAGACAAACATACAATTTTCTTATACATGTAGTATTCTCAATTCACACAAGATATATATATATATATATATATATATATATATTTATTTATTTAATTCATATGAATTACTTATGATTGGTTGGAGAAAACCCTCAATGATGAGGAAAATTTTCAAAATGAAATGAAAAGTATATATTAAATATATAAAGTAACTCCTATTATTATTAAGTATGGGTAAATATCCGACTTTAGATGTTTAGTTTTAGTTTAGATTTATTTAGCCTGGTGGAGTTAAGGCCATGTGGCCTTCTCTTCCACTCACCAGATGTAGTACTATTAGGCAATAGCAAGGAAGTATTGAAGGGCCAACATGCACTTTCTAATGACGGGAAATTAACATCAATAAATCTAAATGTATGGTTACACATAGAAATATATAGTGGAAATGGACAGTTAATGATAGATGAGGGAAATTTTGAAGTGGCTGAATTCATATACCTAGGAATTATTACAAATAGAATGAGGTGCAGAAATTAAACATATGCTCAATTCTGGACATGCATGCTATTATGCATTACAAGAAGTCTTGAAACAACCTTTTTAAAAAAATGTCAAACTGAAAATATATATAAAGCTATTATTCTTCCAGTCATATTATATGGATGAAAGCATGGATTCTTACTCTGAGGGAGGAGAAAAGATTACAAGATTTGAGAACAAAGTTCTTAGCAATATTTTTGGACCAAAGAGAGAACTAAGACAGGTGGATGGAAAAGAATTACATAGTAGTAAGCTACATGAACTTTATAGAAAACCAGCTGATCTAACAAGAACAGTTAAGTTTCATAGACTGCAATGCCACATGTGTCACAAATGGGGAATGAAAGAGAAGCACAGACTTTCCTTGTGGGGAAAGCGCCCAGTAGATAGAATGAGGTGAGAGAATAACTAACTATGATATGGAAGGGAAGTAAATTATACAGGGGATGGTTGGAAAACATTAGCTCAGGATAAGGAATTACGGAGAACTTATGTCTGCATGGCCACGAACCTATGAGTTCGATAGTGCCAATGACTTGGTTAGTTAAGAAAAGTTCATCAATTGACTACATTGATTGTGACAGGGATGTAACACAGACATAAAGAGATAGACTGGCTGCAGACCATGTAGTGCTAAAAACAGGATATCAGTGCCACTATATTACGAGTCTTAATTTTTCAATATGGTTTCAATCCATTTTTATTTACAATAGTTTTCCCTATTGTCCAACCCTAACACAGTTAATTTGAAATGGCAAAAAACTTATTAATATCAAATGGCCCTGTATTAAATAAATTATTTTTAACTAAGAATTAAAAGCAGCAAACAAAACTTATTGGCATTATTAAATTCAAATATCAATTTTAAGGCACAGACCTAGGATCAAATCCACAAATTGTATTATGAATAATAATATTGATCACCATTTGTCCTGCTGGAGTCATGGGTGCTCTCTTAGTGAGAAGAATCTTAACTGGACAAATTTAGTTATGTTAATTCCCTTCAGATGTCAGCAAGTGATGTGATTTAATATATTGCCTCGAGGAGACATCTAATAAGAAATTGAGGTATTACTTTGATGGAGGAACATAGGTTAAATTTTGCACAGAGGCCATTTTATTCAGGCTTCAGGTTCATTTAACAGCCTTAAAATCTTTAGACTTGGGACCCTTCTGGAGGACATGTCTTCTGGATTTTTCCATTCTAAAATTCATCGACCTTGGCTGGGATTTGAACCCACAACCCTCAAGACTAGAGAGGCAAGGAATGTAATCACTAGATCACCATGACTGACAGGAATAGATAAATAAATAAAGATAAACAAATTATTGTTCTTGATTTATCAAAGTTATTATCTTTCTTGCTTCCAATATTTAGATGTTAGACCATGATGAGTTCAGAGGGATTCACATATTTTGATATAGTATATATTTTATTTCCTAATACAGCATGCAGATTGGAGGGTTAATCTAATCATGTGAAGATGTTTATTCAAATAATTTCCAGTAATCATCTATAACTAGAGATCCGTGAAAGTGGTTTTATATTTAGGGATAATTCATTTTAAAATGTCAAGATTTCGATGTTATTGGGAATTTGGTGGTGTTATTCTAAAAAAAATGTAAATTTGAGTCTTTTTAATCCCAGTTTGGTATATTAAACCTAATAAGAACGATATATTCAATAGTTTAAGGTTAACTTTTAGCTTGCTTATACTTAAAGAAATGTTTTCTTCAGATTTGAACATACCATTATTTAATAATGAATGATATAAAATTGATAATTATGTCTGCAAACATTTAGGGGGAAAAATTTATCTTATATTTTAATATAATTCTTATATTGGCCATAGAACTTAAAATCTATGGAGAGACCATATTTGAGCATGAGAAGGTCAGTAAATATTACATCTATGTTGTGAATGGTGTAGCAACTATTTCCCTTTGCAAGAGTGCATGGAGGAAGCAGAAATGGCACTATCAGATATGGCAGTTAAAAAGATGATGGAACTTGAAAACAGTGCTTAAAAATGCATTATGAAAATTTCGTGAATAGAACAAAAAAATCTCCAGAATTTGTTTAAAAATTTTAAATTCTGGTGTTATTTCGCAGTTCATAATTTTTTTTGAGGTTATGGGAAGTGAAGTTAAGAAATGGTACAAGTAAATGACAAAATTAGAACAATTTGTGTTATCGCGACTCGTGAATTTCATGAATCTCTATCTATAACGTAATTACAGATGATTTACAAGGGATTTCTGGAACTATGAAGTAAAATGATATAAAGAGAAATTATTATATAATTACAATAAGAAGTCTTCTTAATAAATAAGGCGAGTCTGTTGCATCTTACCTCATAAAAGTTGAGTTCTTTTAGGACATCTTTCAAAACAATTCTGTTTCATTGTTCAGACTGTTGATTTTTAAGTTGTCGGCCACATAATACATGATACTATCCCTGTGTTGTGACAAGAGTCGCTCTCTCTGTCGGTAATAGCAGACACCTGCCATCTGTTATTACGCTACTGATGTAGTTCATCTGACTGCCGCTTGTAGGCACCTGAATACAGTAACGCTGAATTGTGTTGGTAGCATTTAGTTATAATGTTGCCAACTCCTATTGCTCAGGTCTGTAGATGACTACAACACTCTCTCTCAGTGTGTGTGAGGAGTGTGTGCTTGGAGCTCAGTGTGCATTAGGCACTGGCACTGTGTGTTAAGTGCGTGTTAGGCATTCGCAGTGTGCGGTGGCACACTCACGTGGTTATTGAGGGCCACGTGCTGCCTATTCCAAAGTGAATGCTCTTCGAGGCCCCTCTAGTCCTAGGAATGGACTTTGATTGAAACATTTGATTCTGCTTATTTTGTATCTACGCATTAAGTTAGCACAAAAATAAACTTGATATTTTCACCGATTACATGTGTTTGTAATAACTAAATTTCCCTTTATAAAAATCCAGCACACCAGAGGAATATTAGGCAAAGAACTCAAAATTGGACCGTGTTGGCATGCAACACCCTGTTCTTCTGGATTTAGATCATGAGTAGAATAATGAATTTTGAAATTCCTGGGGAGAGGGATTTGACATGCAAGTTCTTTGGACCACCAAAAGATGGAGTAGGAGTTGACATCCAGGGCCAACAACTTAAGTCTCTCCGTGCGACCACACACTGGCTTTTTAAAGCCCACACCCACCACTGTAACTTTTGTAAACATTTTTTAGCACCATGAAGACAACACTATCTGCATATGTGGTGTGTAAAATAATGCCTGTGTACCAAAGATTAGCTTCTGATGAGATTCTGAACTGCTGTACTGTGGGGAAGACTCAGAATCCAAATGAATCTTTGCACAGCGTTATTTGGGCTAAATGCCCGAAAGAGGTGTTCGTCTCAAAAAAGAAACTGCAAATAGCTGTCACATCAGGGGTTGCAGAATTCAATATGGGATGTGAAACAACACAAAAACTGAAAGCTGCAGTCAGTGGTGTGCAATTAAGTGCCTCAGGACAAAAATTTAGTGCAATGAGGGATAAACATCGACTCACAAGCAGTGAAGTTTCACCAAAGCGAGTCTTCAAAACAGTCCGGAGAAGACTCAAATTGACAAAAACTGCTGTTGAAGCCAAAAAGAAAGCAGCAGAGGGTCACATATATGGTGCTGGGGAGTTTTAAGTCTACCTGAATGAGGTATTGTGCTCATATCCATTGTTAAATTTTAAATTTCATTTTTCTCAACTATATTTTTTCAGCATTTTTGAGTTTTCAAAATGCTCTGTGTACCACAATATTTTATTAATCTGCTTGAAATTTTCAGGAGAGCTTTAGATATTACATAGTAAAAAACTGATGCGCAATCTTTTATATATATTGAATGGTTCATTTGTAATTAAATATAATTCATGTCACTCTCATAAAATTGAGAAATTATGTAACAAACACAGAATTTTTGTTTCTACTAAACTAGTTCAAATTAAAAGAAACCTGCATATCAGTTTATTTATATTACTCTATTAAGTTTATAAAAAAATAAGTCAGATATGGTAAACCGTTTGGTACAAGGAACATATTATTGACATATAAAAAAGCAGTAACATTTTTAATAAAAAAAATTAATTTCTCAAAATGTTTTTGAGATAGCTTAACAAAATTTGGTATATAGTATCACTATGATACTGTGGTGGTATGGTTAAAATTTGAAGTTGATCTGATGAAATTTATAGATTTTTACAAATTTTACAGATGCATTGCCTTAAAAATCAATAGTCTGGACAAGCTGACAATGAAACAATTGTTTTGAAACATGTCCTAAAATAACTCAACTTTTATTAGGTAAGATGTAAAAGACTCACTTTATTTAACAAGAAATTATACCTAAAACTTAACACATGTTCAAATGGAAACCAGACTCATAATGTGGCAACAAAGAATAAAAATTATTTTTAATACTTCGTCCTTTTATACGAAAGTATACTAAAATATAATAGAAAACAACCTGGCTCATGCTGGCTAACTTCCATTCCTACTTTCACTAACCCCAATGCAAGATAGGGCATTACCAGTCTATTTCTTTATGTCTGTGAGCTGTAGTCAGACCGGAATGTGGTAAGAAGTAAAATAACAATGATCACAACCAAGCATTTTCTTCTTGTTGGAGAAAGATATAAGAATCTTGTTATAAGGATTGTTTATTTTTTTCTACCACAAATCAATTTCAAATAATTTGTAACTCTAATTATAATGATGTACAGTCTTAGGCACAAAATATGATGTCCCTGATCAACTTACAATGCAGAGGAATATCATTTTTTTTGTCATAAGACTATACAAACCAATGAAACAAAAAGTGGCTGCCACGAAGTTCCTTCTCCTTAACAGATTATAGGTGAAGTCCGTTCAAAAATAATGTTGACCACTGGTTTCGTTTAAAGAAACACATTGATGTTCAATGCAATAAATTTTAAATATGAATATCATTGCTATTTACTATCAATATAGTTGTATTGACTAACAATTAGCTTTCCAGTGGAGATTTATTAGTAATATATGCATAGCTTAAGACATACCAGGTTCATTCTTCTATTCAGTTTTATAACAACAGAAAAAGTTATACACTATGGTAAATTCAAATAGGTAGGAACAATTTTGTAATTATTCTGAAGCACTGTATCTGAATTATATTAGAAAATTTTAAAAAAGAAGGAAAATCTGAAATTGAATGATCTTACACTGATGATGTTAATATGTTATGAAAATTCACACAATCCATTTATTAAGAAAAACTCAAAATTTTTATTTAAATTTTAAGGACTCCAGTAATCTTTCATTGTTCAAATGTTCCATTTATTTAAGAAAAATTGAATCACCTCATCTCATATCAATCTTCTTATTCGACCGGTTTCAGGACCTTATTGGGTTCCATTCTCAGTACTATCATGACTGTTATTAGGTTGTCTTGAAGAACTGCTGCATTTTTTTAAGACGACATAACTATAGAGTCAATACTAATAAACCGTTAAGGTGGAGAGTCATAAAATAAAATAAGTTAAAATACCTTCTTAGGTAAAATCCGTCGTCCTCAACTTTTAAAATATGTGATCTTTATGCCTGTAGGCCTTTCAGGACATCCGTCCCATCTTCAGCAGTTCATTCTTGCTACAGCATCCAGGTTGATGTTTGATGTGACTCACGACAAAGCCACATTAGGACCAGCAGCATCAAACATCAACCTGGATGCTGTAGCGAAGAATGAACTGCTGAAGATGGGACGGATGTCCTGAAAGGCCTACAGGCATAAAGATCACATATTTTAAAAGTTGAGGAAGACGGATTTTACCTAAGAAGGTATTTTAATTTATTTTATTTTATGACATAACTATAGTCGTGAAAGTAAAGAGGATGGAACCTAATAAGGTCCTGAAACCGGTCTAAGAAGGATATGAGACAAGGTGATACAATTTTTCTTAAATAAATTGTATCTCATAGTGTTAATTCTTAAAAAGTCAAATTTCCATTACCTTATGAAAATATATTAGGAAATTACATTGAGGTTCTCTCTCTTAATAAATAATATGTTTTGTCTGTTTTCAACTTACCTATAAATAGTTGTTTTTTTTAAGATGTGTTTCAAAGCTTAGCTGTGGCTGCTCACATTTGGTCAGAAAAACAAAATAGATGTAAACACGAAATTATTAAAACAGAAAATGCAAATGAACTCACCACATGGGAAAAAAATCTACATACAGAACAAGGAAAGAATTATGAATTTTGAAATTCCTGGAGAAAGGAACCTCATTAGAAAGTTCATTGGACCACAGGAAGAGGGAGCAGGAGTTAAGAATCAGGGCCAACAATGTGAGAAAAATCTGTCTGTAAAGGCTGAAGATGGGGCTCAAAAGCCTTGAAACACATGTTCAACAAAAACAATCATAAGAGGTAAAAATACACAGACCAAATATCTTAATTATTAAATAAAACTCTTAATTAAATTAATATTGGGAAGCTAAAGTTATTACTATGATAGAAATAAGTAAATTAATGAACACAATTAAATTATTGTAAATCAATAGTAAAGAGAAACATTTTTATTAATAGTGAGTGGAGAACATATTTTAATCGACTCACCTCATACATTTTCAAACTTCTTTGATACCAACGGTTTCAGCTTCTTCAGTCATGGCTTCCGCAGTGGAAGCCATGACTGAAGAAGGACATGATTTTGTATGAAACCGTCGGTATCAAAGAAGTTTGAAAATGTATGAGGTGAGTCGATTAAAATATGTTCTCCACTCACTATTAATGATATAACCTCATAATGTTTACTTCCCAATATTAATTTAAATATAAGAAAAAATTTTTGCCTGAACCGGGAATCGAACCCCGAACCTTTATGCTATAGCTGTGTGGAGTCCCTTCATGTCTTCTTCAGGTAGAAGCCATTCATTGTGTATTTGTGAATGGTGATTCATTGCAATTGAATGTGGGAACAGTAGAGTAAGGTAAAGGAAGGATTTCTGCTTGGATGGGAATGAAGCCTGGATTAGCTCAGTGGACAGAGCATTAGCACAGAAAGCTAAAGGTTCGGGGTTCGATTCCCGGTTCAGGCAAAAAATTTTCTCTTTACCATTGATTTAAAACTCTTAATGTTACTTTCTATTGTATTTTTAAAATAAATAAAAAAACAGACAAGACTTATTATTTCATTGCAAGTTTTTCTGTTTCAGTAGGCAATAAAATTCAAATCCAACCAAGACAAGTTGGCTCAGCCAGAATCATTTAAGATTCTCATTCAGGAATTACTATGTTCAAAGCCCAATGTTAATCAAGATGACTGAGCAATTTTTTTTTCTCCGTCATCAAGGCAAATGCGAGATTTGAATTTTGTTACAGGATCCATTTCATTGAACCGAAAGTGCATTTTTCGGCTCATTACTGCAGCGTCGTTATCCTCCCTAGACTGTAAGATTCATGAACTATGCCAATATTCCTTTCTCTATGCATCTACCCCCACTCTCCCTCTTTACCTCTCCTGGTGCGCTGTTCCTACGGCGCATCTCCCCTCTACCTCGGAACCTTCAAATACGTTATGCACAGCGAGAACGTTATCATTCATTCTTCATTTATCCATTCCGAGATGGGATCGGACTTTTAAGTGGACAATGTCGTCTGGAGCCGCGAAGTGGCGGAGTTTATGTTGGTCCTGAAGACCGGGGAAGAAGCCACCCTGGCTTGGACTCTAGCATGAGTGTGGTATGCGGTATGATGTGGTTTTTTTGTCCTGTAGAAGTATTATCATTTATTTATTCACTTTATATTTCTTTGAATGATCAAATGTTTATCTTGGTTATGTTTTTACTTCAGACTACTTGTTTACATTAAATATCATTTTTATAGTTAATGTTCAAACTGATTTATGTGCACGTAGCTGTTTGGTATTCCTATTCGGAAACTCACTCAGTTAGGAGATCATTCCAGCTCCCTTTATTTTTCTGTCTAGCTTCCCTGATTAATAATTATAGTGAAAACACTTATTTTAAGTCACTCTGTTGTTTTGAGAACTATTATGGATTTATGCTAAAATGCCTAGGAAAGAAAGATGAATCAATCCTTGCCTCCTATGGGCCCGGGGCAAGTAGTTTTGTGATTAATAACCTTGGAGGTAATCAGATCTACGCTAATAGAAGCAAACAGAAACAAAAGACGATCCGGCACAAATTATTGTATAAAGACAGCCCGCACAAATGGTAGCAGTCAGCGTGGGTTTTAAACCCCCACATCATCATAACATTACTGAAAATTAAATCACTGACCTTGTTTAGGAAACACATGACAAACAATACACACAGCCTACTTCTAGATGTAATATGAACTTAGTTGTTAAAGCATCTAAAAATAAGAATTCAATATAATATAATCAAATCACCTGTTCTACTATCAACAGACACAGCTGTACAACTCTTCAATGCAAAAATAGTGCCAATAATCACATATGGGATAGAGATAGTTTGGGACTTCAAAATCTGGGAAAGCATCAAGACCTCCTTTCTAAAGAAAATTTTAGCAGTTTCTAGGTTCACTTCTTTGAGACTGGTCTGTGTACTGACAAGAGAACAGTTCTTCCTGGAAGACCTTAGAATGCGCACTACCTGCCTTCTAAAGGTAAAGTGATCCCACAACAGGCCTCGGGAGGCCTTGGGGTAGTAGGAGGTTAAGGCTCCCACTTTTTCTAGACAATCGACACTTTATGTCAGCTGGGTTGTCAGCCCTGCGTGACGGCCGCCTTTACCCCAGAACAGGCGTCTGGTACTCATTTCCATTAGAGGCTGAGTCGACCCCAGGGCCATAGTGCCGCCAGAGGATTTGGGTCAGTTTAAAAATCCTGACCCCAACGGGACTTGAACCCTCGACCCTCCGGCTTGTAGCTCAGTGCCTTAACCACTACGCTACGGCGTGCCCCCACCTGCCTTCTACTAAAGCATATGAACAACTGATACAAGAAAGAAGACAGAAGCAGGACGACATTCCTGAAGAATTCTATGGTATGCCTGACATGATAGATAGGAGCTGATTTGGACCAAACAACAAACTAAGGCACCAGATAAACCGCTATACAGTCTGCGACTTCCATTACAAAGTGTGTGTAAATAACTCTTACCATCAAATCGAAGACAGTTGCAGATGTAAACTATGCAGACTGAAGTGTACAAGATATCACCTTGAATTGAACTTTTATAGGGAAAAAATCACTATGAGGTTTAATTTAAGATTAATTAAAATCTTCATATCTACATATCCAAACGATTATGACGTGAATACAAGAAAATGGCAGGTTTTGATTACCTTTCAATTCATAGAAAAATTAGGGAACATATAATTAGAACCAACAGACAGATTTAATCCATGAGATGAGATATGAAACATTTTATCACCTGGAATCATGTTTCAAAGTGACTGTCTTTAGCACAATAACTAACTCACTGCCACTATCGAACCCGTAGGTTCATGGCTATGCAGACATAAGCTCTCCATACATCCCTATCCTGAGATGTTTTCCAATCATTCCCTGTATAATCTACTTCCCTCAAATCATACTTAATATTATTCTCCCACCTCATTCTTGGTCTACAAACTGGGTGTTTTCCCTCTGTTTTTTTCTACAAGAAGCTTCCATGCATGTATTTCATTCCCCATTCGTGCCACATGCCCTGCCCATACAGTCTATGAGACTTAACTGTTCTTATTATATTTGGATTCCTATAAAGACCATGTAGTTCACTGTCATGAAGTCTTCTCCATTCAACTGTCTGTTCATCTCTCTTTGGTCCAAAAATTTTCCTAAAAACTTTATTCTCAAATACTCGTAATCTTAAAGTAAGAGCCTGTTTCACATCCATATAATATAACTGGTAGAATAATAGTTTTATATATTTTCATTTTTATGTTTTTTGAAAGGAGTTGGGAAGTCAAGAGTCTCTGTAATCATATTTGAAGAGAAAAATTATACACTCAGACCGGGACTTGAACCTGGGACTCTTGGTTTTCTAGACCAAAGTGCTCTACCACCTGAGCTACCTGAGCAAGTACCGATCTAAATGCAAATTTTTCTCTATATACCTTATAATTCCCATCCACCAAATGCTATGAAGCCCTTGCTTCTATCTTAGCAAATGGCAGTTCCTTTATTAAGAAGACATATTTGGGAATTATACATTACATTATAAATGCCAGTATG
The DNA here is from genome assembly GCA_030220185.1 of Diploptera punctata. Classification (NCBI taxonomy): domain Eukaryota; kingdom Metazoa; phylum Arthropoda; class Insecta; order Blattodea; family Blaberidae; genus Diploptera; species Diploptera punctata. The sequence continues at coordinate 109,575 of JASPKZ010007429.1, read as the reverse complement.
GCTTTTTTTCAATGTTTTTATTATTAATTTCTTACATCTCAATGATGGGTGCATTACCCATGCATTTCCAGAATTGAGCCTATATTTAATTTCTTTGTGCATCTCATTCCTATTTGTGATTATTGTTCCTAGGTATTTGAATCCAGCCACTTCCTCAAAATTCCCCTCATTTGTCATTAGCGCAATATGCCCATTAATTAATTTTGCACAATTGTGTGCAATTATTATTATTAATAACATATAATAAAAAGTATGACTTTTTGAGCAGACAACCCCTTTAAGAACAGTACTATTATTGTGACATGGCAAGCCATTTTATGTTTCCCTGAGTGTACAATTCACGTGACACAAACATATAAGAAAACCAAGTTGTCAGTTATCTCACTGAAGTTTAATAAAAATAGTGCTCTTGTTTATTTATCATTACCATATAATGCAGTAGTGTTGTAACCTAAAACTTTCAACAGCTCTTACAAGGCTTTGTTTATTTTTATTTGAAACATATTACAATATCAGAACACCTGCTTTACCAGATTAAAAAATATTAATTGTAACAACTTTAATTATTCCATTCCACATCTTCAAAGTACAAAAGTGCAACAAAAATTAATTTTAATAAAGAAAATCCATCACAATATATATATAAAAAAAAAAGCAAATAATGAATAAAAATTTCTTTTGTATGACCAAGTTATATCTGTATGATTTGAGGTGGAGTGTAATGGCATTAGTACAACCAGAAAATGTGACACTTTGGGGTAATTTTAACATTCAACATTTTTAAAATTCATTTTAAAGCATCATTGAGGTTATGTAATAAGATATTAAATACAAAATTGGTACCTGGTAAACCAACTGTCGTCAACTAAATTACTAAACTTCATCAACTTCATAAAGTTTAATAATTTAATTGACGACTGATTTACCAGGTACCAATTTTGTATTTAATATCTTAATTTTAACATGTTGCTAGATTATCAACTAAAGGGATGGGATCATTTAAAAGCACAGTGTTTGGAAACTCTCTTCTTCTCTACTCAGTTGAGGAACTGGAATTATGGAATATGGCAGCATAGAAATGAGGGGTAACTGATTCATTCAATCTCTAGCTATGAATTCATAGCATATTTTTTGCATTCAAACTTAATTTGGACATTCGTAAATTAATGAGTAATTTTTAACATCTTACCTCAAATTTTATGTTTCTTTAAACACGGGAACTAGTTTTCAAGAGAAGGATCTCTCTCATTTTCAACCGACATTATGTTTTCGTTGGAATCTCCATCAATAACATTGCCATCTGGTGTTGATTTGATGAACTTTGAGATGAGGTCACGTTCATCATCCATGAATTTCAAGATTCCTGATGAACGGGACCTCATCGCAAAGTTCATCAAATTGGCAATGTTATTGATGGAGATTCCAACAAAAATCCGGTAGTTATAATGTCGGTTGAAAATGAGAGAGATCCTTCTCTTGAAAACTAGTTTCCGTGTTTAAAGAAACATAAAATATGAGGTAATATGTTAAAAATGACTCATTAATTTACGAATTAAGAACCTCGTAGTGTTATTTCCCATATTTAACTATGAATTAATTTGGACAGACTATAGGTAATTAAAATTTACAATGAATTTTAATGTGACTGATTGATTACCAACTACAAGAAATTTATATTCATTATAAATGTACTTTCAGTTTTGTTTCAAATTGTAATTTTCTTGTATAAATAATATATAAGAATTTTAATTCAATGCAATTTCAATAATTTAATTTAGTAAAAGCAATAACTGATAAATAATACATTTTACTTAAAAGAATACATACCTTGCACTCTTTGATTCATTTATTTTTTATTACGTACAATGTTACAAGCTGAATATATCAATCAATCTTAAAAATGGAAAGTGCACCTATTATTCTAAAGCTCACATTTCTTCAATGAGCAGCACGTGCAGAATGACAGTTACTCAAACTAATTTATTGAGGAAAAAATCTAAATACAAACTTATATACATCAAAATAACTACCTCAATAAAGAAATTTGGCCCTAATAAAAATAATATATTTCTTAAATTTCATTTTTGTAATAAAATAACTCATTAAGAAAATCTATGAAGATACATTTATATACCAGACAAAAAATTGTTAAATATCTAATTTTTCCCTTCAAAATATAAATGATTCAACGAGTATATACACTTGCAAGACTTAAATTACACAAACATTTTCAGTAATGCGACTTATACAATCATTGGTATTTCTCACCAAATAATGAATTGAAATAAAAACTTGCAATTATATTGCATTTATATTCTTAAGTAATGTTACTAAGAGTCCCTCTGTGACTTACAAGACAAGAAACATAAACTGAACCAATACTAATTTGGCATTTTAAAGGCTAATTGCCTAACTCTTCTGCTATAGGCAGATATGACAATGGTATCTCTTTGTCTCAATATTTATAGTAATATAATAAAAATATGAATCAGAAACTTTACACTATCTCATAAAAATATGATCATCTCACCTGGACACGTTTTGGAGATTATCATCCCCATTCTCAATTAAATTCCAACTATGATCATATCTTAAACACAGCTAGATTAAATGATTTTGATAACAAATTAATTACAAATAAGTTAAGGAAATTCAAAGAGAAAACAGACTTAAAGAATATACTACTCTACATAATTGCATAGAAAAGAAAAAGTTCTCTTCTTGGAATGCAAAGAATTTTTTTTTAAATTGACAAATACGTTATTACTTTGGCACCAATAAATAAATTTAGTCTGGGTAATCTTCTAAGTACTAATAAAAAAAGGCAATGTCCCAGACAGTAAGAAATCTGGTATTAAATAAATTGTAATGATTGCAATAAGGTTTGTATAGGAAAAACAAAAAGGAATTTGAAAACTCATACTAAAGAACATTTCAGAAATAATATAAATTGTGAAATTGAAAAATGTGCAATTGCTGCACATAGTTTATTAGAACACCATAAATTTGGAAGAGAAGCAAAACTTTTAAAAACAATTGAATAAACCTTTAGAGTTGACAGTTTGGGAGAAGATATACATTCAGAAAAATAAAGAGAGATCAATGAATTTTCATATTCCTAACGAACAAAATTTAATTTAGAAGTTTATAAATTCAACCGAAGATGGCGACAATATTAGAGTTAACAGCAGAAAAATTTCATCAGTCAGAGTTTTGACTGAAGATGGGCGAGATTTCACTTGAAACCATGGTTTCCTGAAAAGTACGAAATTTATGAGGTGAGTTTAAAATATATATATATATATTTTTTTTTTTCTGATGAACTTAAATAAATTCCAACTCATATTGTTCTTCTTATTTGACTATAAACTAGTTTCGGAACATAGTTTCTGTTCCATCCTCAGTATCGTTACGACTATTGTTCTGTCGTCTTGAAGAGCAACGGTCGTGACAATACTGAGGATGAACAGAAACTATGTTCTGAAACTAGTTTATAGTCAAATAAGAAGAACAATATGAGGTGAGTGATAAAAAATTCTACCTTAATGAATATACCTCATAGTGAGAATTCCTAAAATAAGTAAATTCCAACTGTTTGAAATTAGCCATAGACATCAGCTTTCCTCATGCCCTGCTGGAGAATAAATAAACTTCGAGATCAAATTTTGCTTGCTAGGAACTTCAAAATTCCCTCCATGGTATCTTTACCTTGTCGTGGTGGAGTGGCTTGTGTGCTTAAATGATCCTGAGAGCTATGCCGGCGGTAGCATTGCTGCCGATAGGGTTACCCATGCCGGACTGGTCGAAGGTAATAAGCCAGACGAAATAAGTACCTTGGTCGAAAGAGTGACGATCTTTCACCGTAAAAATACAACCGTCAAGAAATGCGGACATGGGTTCTACTGGGGTAAAATTTTCCGGAGGTCAAATAGTCCCCCATTCGGTTCTCCGGGCGGGGACTACTTCAGGGAACCCATGCCAAAGGCTCAAACACAGGGACATGTTCCTAGGAACATGGAATGTTAGGACTTTATACAATAGCGGGGCACTAGAGATATTAACGCGGGAATTGGATAAATCGCCCTTGGATATAGTCGCTTTACAGGAAGTTAGGTGGCCAGGAGAAGGTAGTCAGGAATCAGGAAGCTTTTCATTATACTATGGGGGTGCAGAAAGACCTGCATTTGGAACGGGTTTTTAGTCAGAAGGAGGATCCTATCCGCTATCCGAGATATTAAGTTTGTTAGTGATAGGATATCATACATAATTCTAAAGGGTAAACGACATTATTTTATAATTGTAAATGTACATGCCCCCACAGAAGATAAAGATGACAAGATCAAGGATGAGTTCTATGAAGAATTAGAATGCTTATTTGATAGCCTTTCACGATATCATATGAAAATTGTCTTAGGCGATTTTATGCAAAGTGGGGCGGGAAGATATATTCAAACCTACAATAGGCAAATTCAGTCTTCATGAAGATAGTAACGACACGGGGTTAGATTAGTCACATTTGCCACATCAAAGAATCTCGTTGTTAAGAGCACAACATTTCAGCATAAGGATATTCATAAATACACCTGGACGTCCCCAGATGGAGAAACTCGGAACCAGATAGATCATGTATTAGTGGATAAACGCTGGCACAGTAGCATCATTGATGTTAGATCAGTTAGAGGGACAGACTGCAATTCAGATCATCATCTGGTCAGGGTGAAAATCAGACAACGGCTATCGCTTATGAGAGGAACAAACGCTAAAGATGATTCTGTAAAATATGAATTAAAAAACTTGAAAAATGATGAAATGCGGCAAGAATACCAAATCAAAATTGCTAATAGATTTGAAGTACTGGAATCTTCAGATGACAATGTGGCAAACGAAGAAGAAACTGATATAAATAAAGAATGGGAGGCTATAAGAGATACTATTAAATTGTCAGCATCAGAAAGCATTGGTTGTTTAAAAAAGAGGCAAAACAAGAAATGGTTGATGAGGAATGTGCCGACATTGTAAAGAAAAGAAAGCTAGCAAAAATTAAGTGGTTACACGAGCCAAATGAGGTAAATTTAGAGCAATTGGGTAGTGTTAGACGGGAAACCACCAAGTTACTAAAGAGTAAAAAGAGGGAATATTTGAGAGAGAAGATTAATGATCTTGAAATGAATGCAAAAAATAGGAACATTAGAGAATTATATCAGGGAATTAGTCTAGAGAAGAAAGGGTTTCAGGCTAGAACAAAACATAATTCGGAATGAAAATGGGGATATGATTGCAGATTCCAAGAGTATATTAAATAGATGGAAAAGTTATTTTAATCAGCTATTAAATGTACATACAGAACAGGACATTGAGGAGAATAACTTACAGACAGCAGAAATGCTAGTCGCAGAGCCAAGTGCATTAGAGGTTGAAATGGCAATTGAAAAATTGAAGATGTATAAAGCATCAGGTTCAGATGAGATCCAGCAGAACTGATAAAATCAGGGGGAGAAAAATTGATGGACAAGATACGCTGGTTGCTTAGTATGATTTGGGAAAAAGAAGCTCTTCCAGATGAATGGAAGGAATCAATTATCGTACCAATTTATAAGAAAGGAATAAAACTGATTGCAACAACTATAGGGGCATCTCATTACTTTCAACTTCGTACAAAATTCTAACAAATATATTAGTAAGCAGACTTACTCTCCCTATATTGATGACATTCTAGGAGATCATCAATGTGCATTTAGAAGAAACAGGTCTACAACAGATCAGATTTTTAGTATAAGACAGATTTTAGAAAAGAAATGGGAATATAATGGTACTGTACATCAACTATACATAGACTTCCAAAAAGCATATGATTCAATTAAGAGGGAGAAGTTATATAGTATCCTGCTGGAGTTTGGAATTCCTAAAAAGTTAGTTAGACTTATACGAATGTGTCTAAATGGCTCAACGAGTAGGGTGCGTGTAGGCAAACAGTTTTCAGACACTTTTGATATCCAGAATGGGTTAAAGCAAGGAGATGCACTATCTCCTCTACTATTTAATTTTGTACTAGAGCATGCCATTAAATCTTTAGAGAATGAGGAAGGCTTACAACTCAATGGTATTAATAAGCTGTTAGTTTATGCTGATGATGTAGTACTACTGGCCGATAGCAAGGAGATACTAAAGGCCAACACGCACACACTATTGAGTAACACACTAAGAAATTAGGACTGGAAGTAAATATCAGTAAAACTAAATATATGGTCACACGTAGAAATACATTATATAATGGAAATGGACAGCTAATGACAAATGAGGGAAATTTTGAGGAATTGGCTGAATTCAAATACCTAGGAACAATAATCACAAATAGGAATGAGATGCACAAAGAAATTAAACATAGGCTCAATTCTGGAATGCATGCTATTATGCATTGCAGAGACTTTGATGTCCCAACTCCTTTCAAAAAACGTTAAGCTGAAAATATATAAAACTATTGTTCTACCAGTTATATTATATGGGTGCGAAACATGGACTCTTACTTTAAGGGAGGAAAGGAGATTACGAGTATTTGAGAATAAAGTTCTTAGGAAAATTTTTGGACCAAAGAGAGATGAACAGACAGGTGAATGGAGAAGACTTCATAACAATGAACTACATGGTCTTTATAGGAAGCCAGATATAATAAGAACAGTTAAGTCCCGTAGACTGCGATGGGCAGGACATGTTGCGCGTATGGGGAATGAAAGACGTGCATGGAAACTTCTTGTAGGAAAGCCAGAAGGAAAACGCCCAGTTGGTAGACCAAAAATGAGGTGGGAGAACAACATTAACTATGATTTGAGGGAAGTAGATTATACAGGGAATGATTGGAAAGCATTAGCTCAGGATAGGGATGTATGGAGAGCTTATGTCCGTGCGGCCATGAACCTACGGGTTCGATAGTGCCAGTGAGTAAGTAAGTAAGTAAGGAACTTCAAAATTAGTGGTTCTATTGGTTATTCCAAATGTTTTAAGGAATTCCAGAGTAGTTGAGCAAGATTTGATCTTGAGGTAAATTCATCCTCCACTAAATGATTAAGGACAGGTTTATTTCAAACAGTATTTAGTTGAGAATGGGGATGATGGTTTCCAAAACATGTCCAGATGAATCATATTTTATGAGTGTAAAGTTTCAAAATCATAATTTTATCTTATTGATCATTAGCTCATAATGTCACTTCCCATCAATGTTATAAAATATTATTCCTAATACTATACCACTATCAATAAAAAAAAATGTGTCTATATACAATTAGATTGTAACCATATACCAGTATATGATTTTGTTCACTAGCTCAGTGGAAATTACACACAAGAACAAAGAATTACTCGCAGGCTCGAAATGTAACAATAACTATGTTTTTGGACTCGCAGAAGACAAAAATTATATTAGTTTTTTCCTATCACCTAACCTGAGTCAGATATTTCGATGACAACCTTTAGCAGAAATGATCGTTTCCATGAGGGTCGCAGATGCTATTGTCTCTCAAACTGGTCACCCTTCTTTTTCTTTTGCACGGTTTTATTACTCTTAGGGATTGTTAAACTCTCAGGAATACACAGGTATACAAAATTTCCTGATTGCCACTGTCAAATACGTGAAGTAATGGTTTGTAATACCTTGTTCTGTGCAGTTCGTCTTACATTACATCATTGTGACTGTGAAGTGTCGATATATGCATTATTGTGTATCATTATAAAGAAATTGAATTAAAACAATCTACTATAATATATTTTAATACGTAAGTTTTAGTGTTTTTATAATTTTGCAATGTCTCGCCGCTGTAAGAATTCTCCTAATTTATTCTGTTACGTATGTGGAGAGTATTGTACAAAATCTCAGCGCAGAACTAGTTATAAAGGCATACAATTTATATTTCGGGAACTATAGTAAATGAGGACATATTGGACCCCCAATTTTTACCGTACAAATTGCCAAAGGATTTTAATTGGGTGGTTAAAAGGTTTGCATTTGTGCATGCCATTTCAATGTTGTGGAGGGAACCTATGGACCACATCACTGACTTATTTCTGTATGGTCAATATATCTGATTTCACTTTAAAAAATAAGCATTCTCTTCAGTATCCAAATTTGCAGTCAGCCATGCGACCTGGCAACTTATCACAGACATTTCAGAGTCATTGTATCGGTGTAAGTCATCCAGGAAGAAGTTTTTGAGAGGTGAGATTTTTGCTACAATTTAAGCATGTGTTGTAATGTAACTACTTACATATCCTTCCTAGAAAAAAATATTTTAACTTTTTGGATCTTATATGATTTGGTTTTACATAGATCAATTGCTTTTAGCAAATTTACTGCAAAAAAAATTGAAACTAAGTGCAGATAAGCAATAGTATGCAAAATATAATGAAAAACGTTCAACATGTCCTCGCAAAACACTGTTAGGTGATAGAGAAAAACGGACTTCAAATTCAAAATCAGCGCATGCCAATTAACTGAAATCACCCATTTTCATTCTGCGAGCGACAAAAAGTTCAAATTTGTTGTTGTGTGTTATTTATAGTGGTGTGAATTGACATAAATTTGAGTCAAAAAGTTTTTATGGCATCTATATCATCTATTTGTCATAAGGCTTATTATGATGATAGGAAATAAGTTTTTACATATCGTTACATATCCAAGGAATCTATAAAGAAGCCACACATCTTTATGCCATACAACTGACACTTTTAACATCCCTTTCGAAGAAAACCAAATTCTTGAATTTTCCTTGTATCAAGAGGGAGATGTACTGTCTTAAACCACATTATGACATATTTTAGAGGTAATCTAACTCTTCAAGACCATTTAATGAAAGATAAGTGATGTTTGTATGAACAATGACTAGATATGTTTTTTTATGCTTGAAGACCATTGTCTATGAATAATTCATGTTGTCGGTGTATTTTTCTTATTAAGCCGGGACATACTCCAGTCTTTGGATATTAATTCAATGTTTTGTTATTCACAGATGACAGTAAAATATCAAAGAACAAAAATTCAAGAATTAGAGGATGTCCCAGCTTGATAAGGCAAATGAATCAACCAAATGATAAAATTCAAAGACAAAACAAGCCTGAAAAAAAATTCACAGTTGTCTTATTTTGACTCAAATTTGTAGATTTGTTTTTTGTTGAACATCCTCTGACATAAAAACTGTGCATTCACCCATAACGTCAAATGACCTATGTTTTGTTTGGCTAACTCACAATAGGAATGAGATGCACAAAGAAATTAAACATAGGCTCAATTCTGGAAATGCATGCTATTATGCATTGCAGAGACTTTTGATGTCCCAACTCCTTTCAAAAAATGTTAAGCTGAAAATATATAAAACTATTATTCTACCAGTTATATTATATGGGTGCGAAACATGGACTCTTACTTTAAGGGAGGAAAGGAGATTACGAGTATTTGAGAATAAAGTTCTTAGGAAAATTTTTGGACCAAAGAGAGATGAACAGACAGGTGAATGGAGAAGACTACATAACAATGAACTACATGGTCTTTATAGGAAGCCAGATATAATAAAAACAGTTAAGTCCCGTAGACTGCGATGGGCAGGACATGTTTCGCGTATGGGGAATGAAAGACGTGCATGGAAACTTCTTGTAGGAAAGCCAGAAGGAAAACGCCCAGTTGGTAGACCAAGAATGAGGTGGGAGAACAACATTAACTATGATTTGAGGGAAGTAGATTATACAGGGAATGATTGGAAAGCATTAGCTCAGGATAGGGATGTATGGAGAGCTTATGTCCGTGCGGCCATGAACCTACGGGTTCGATAGTGCCAGTGAGTAAGTAAGTAAGTAAGTAACTCATAATTCATGCAAGAAAGCAATATGATCATGGCTAAAACTAATTATTTTTTGTGATACATTTATATAACATAAAATGCCTTCCATATCAATCTCCTATAGTTCATTCAGTTCTACCACTTTTGACTTTATCCCAGAGACTAGATTTTGAATCTCTCTAAGCATATTTAGAATTTTAATCTATTAAATATTATTTAATGGTTTATTTTAGGAAGTAATATTTTGAGGTTCTATTAATCAAGTTTTTTTTGAGCCTGTATTCATCTTACCTCAATATAATGTGGTTTTGGACATATGCAGTGACAATGTAAGAACCCAGACTAGGGAAAAGGAATGTCGGAAGACAAAAAAAGCGTTGGAGTGAACTAGAATAGCGCAAGACAGAAAAGAGTGGAAGAGATATTCTCAAGGTGTTGGCTAATCCAGGGATGTAACGTAAGCCACCCTGCGGTCGCAGGAGGCCCTTGCCCAAAATGGGATGATTATGGGCTAATTCTTAATTGAACAAATGACGTTAGAGTGGTTCAGACATATTAAGCAAATGGCATTATAGAGATTACCAAGAACAAAATTGGAAATGAGAATAAAAAAAAAAGCGACCATTGGGAAGACAAAGATTGAGGTGGATAGATCAGGTAAGGGTAGGAGAAATAGAATGGACAACAATCATGAATGAAAAATGCTCGGAAGATTGAGATGTCTAGAGGAGGCTAAGTTGGATGGCCCACATAGAAAATGGAAACATCTTTTAGAAGAATATTTACTTACTCACTGGCACAATCAAACCCGTAGGTTCATGGCCGCGCAGACATAAGCTCTCCATAAATCTCTATCCTGAGCTACTGCTTTCCAATCATTCCCTGTATAATCTACTTCCTTCAAATCATAGTTAATATTATTCTCCCACCTAATTCTTGGTCTACCAACTGGGCGTTTTCCCTCTGGCTTTCCTACAAGAAGCTTCCCCATACGTGTAACATGTTCTGCCTATCGCAGTCTACGAGACTTAACTGTTCTTATTATATCTGGCTTCCTATAAAGACCATGCAGTTCTTTGTTATGTAGTCTTCTCCATTCACCTGTCTGTTCATCTCTCTTTGGTCCAAAAATTTTCCTAAGTATTTTATTCTCAAATACTTGTAATCTCCTGTCCTCCCTTAAAGTAAGAATCCATGTTTCGCACCCATATAATATAACTGGTAGAATAACAGTTTTATACATTTTCAGTTTAACGTTTTTTGAAAGGAGTTGGGACATCAAGAGTCTCTGCAATGCATAATAGAAGAATTATTTTTTAAATTTTGTGATATGAAAATACTGAATCAAACATCTTAACAATTTTGAGCCAATTCTTAGGCTATGACTGTAACTCTTCAAAATTATCAAGATGTGACATCCAAGTATTGGGAAGCAAGAAGAAGAACAACAACTTTGTTGTTAACTCCAGGGCATTAGCTAAATACATACTGCTTTCAATTATGGGAAAAATGTTCGATAATATTTAAAGGATGTGTCACTATGAAGTTTATTTTAATTAATAATAGAGTAAGATTTAACACCTCACCTCATAATTGTAGATTTCTCAAAGACTAGTTTCAAGAAAGGAAAACATGTGTTTATAACTGTAAATATTTTAAATTTATCAGAAAATATTTTTAAATTAACCAGAAAATATTTCAAACAAAACTCTATGTAATAAAATTATTTTATAACCTGGCCAAGCAGAGTAAAGACGCTGTAGTCAGCACTGTTGCTTGCAAGACAAGTTTAACAATAAAAGTACTTATAGTCCAGCCGTTGAGTTTCCGGCCCTGACATTTCCATGACAGTGTTGCCGATATAGATATTCAGTGGGCCGCTTTATGTACTACACGGAATATCAAATCATGGTACTTTCTGTTTATCCAGAATGTAAATATTAGAAATAAATTTTCGCCCAGAATTTTCTCTTCAAATTATATTTATCCTTCAATGAGATGTGTTAAATTAATAATAAAAACATCATTAGAAATAAATGCTCATTTTATTATGCAAAAAAAGATTTCCCACGCAGTTGGCAGAAATACAGCCAACAACATCCCAGCAATTTCAAACCTTACTAGCGGCATCAAGAGCAGTGATTGGTTGTGGCAGACGTCCACTCTCCAACTCAACTACTTCCTTATTGGCAGTAGAGGACAAGTTTCTCCCTTCACTCCTCGTACAACCTAAACATCAGGGCCGGACTTTACTCCTTCCCTTTAATCTCCTTAAAAGTGTTTCCATTCTCCATTGCACCACAGAATCCAGGTAATACAGATTTAATATACAGGGTGTAACAAAATTCAACGGCAAAATTTCATGAATGAATTCCCCATATTAAGAGAAGAAAAAACAATGTGTATTACAACATGGGTCAGGAAATTGTTAATTACAGAGTTATTCCAACTTTTATTACATATCTTGATATCTGGACAATACTGGAAGGGACTAGTTGGAGCGCTCTGTTCACCCGTCAGATGAAATGTTCAAAGTGACCTCCTTGTGACTCAACACAGGCAGCTGCTCTTCTTCGTATTGAGTTTCAAACATGATCACAACTTCATATAATAAAGTCGGGAATTTTTACATTATGAGGTTTTCTTAACCCATTTAAATCGGATGACGAGCTGAGGTCGCATGACGTTCTTAAGCACTAAAATCGTATGACGACCTGTGGTCGTGCAGTGCAGAGATCGAAAAAACACATTTTTAATTTATTTTGCTGCTCATAGATATCTGTTACATACACTTTTTCTTCTTCTACACATTCACAAGAATGCTATTTCATCCCCTCCATGCCATTTAGAAATTTCCGGAACGAGTTTTACCCTCAGAAAAAAATGTGTCAATAGTAAGAAAAATGGCGCCAAGGAAAGTTAAGGGTATTGACAGTGATGGAATTAGGAAATTATTAGAGTGTGAATTAGGCAGTGATTCAGAAGTTTGATTTATTTAGTGATGAGAGAAGTATTCATGAATCTATAATTGATTCGGAAGCAACTTCTGCTGAAGAAGAGAGCAGTGAGAGTGATAATGAACTTATTGTCCCGCCACCTGCAATAAAGCAAAGCCATATCACGCCAAGTGATTGGAAGTGGGTGAAATCTGAGAATAACCCTGTTGTATATCAGTTTAGTGGTTTTTAAATCCATTTTTACTTACTGGAGGTAATATTAAGTTGCTGCGTTACATTTAAATGCCAGGCAGTAGGACTTGGGATTTAAATCAGATTTCTGGGGTAGCAGAGCTCGACTTTAAATGAGAGGTGTATGGGTTAATAAAAATCAAATGATTTGTGAATTCTTCTTACCTCATACATATATTTTTTTAAACACAGAACCGCAGTATCGGGAATGATGATTCCCCAATGCTGCAGTTCTGTGCTAAAAAACATGGATGTATGAGGTAAGAAGAATTAATGATTTGATTTTTATTACGATCAAAAATGCCTGGTGTAGTGCATACTGTCTGACAGGCTGCTACAATGCGTGCAAGTAGAGTTATTACATCATTCACAGCCGGTGAATACACCAAAGACTCGAGGCGTCCCCAAAGATAAAAGTCCAAGGGGTTAAATTGGGAGATTGTGGTGACCAAGCAATTGGTCCTCCTCTACCAATTCAGCAGGGACCAAATTGTTCATTAAGGTACCTGCAAGCAGAAAGACTGAAATGTGCAGGGCACCATTGTGCATGAAGAGCAGCTGTCGGAGGGATGCTAGTGACATATTTTCCATGTAACAACTGAATTCATTGTGCAAGAAACATGTGTAGTTACATCCATTGAGCCTGTTCGGAAGAATGTAGGGTCCCAACAAATTATAAGTAATGACATAAGTGATTTCCAATTTATCTAGAGGATTTGGAAATCAAGAGTGGCATTTGTTAGGACTATTTAACAAATAAAATTAAGCTGCTTACTCAAAAATCATTATTTAATTATAGCCTATACCCTGTCTACTCTTAAAGTGATCGTAAAAAAAACCATGTGACCTACTCGCTTTTCATTGGTTATGGACACTAATGTATGTTGTAGAAGCAATAAGTATGTGAAAAAGTAGTTCCCTTCATTAAATTAAAAATATGTGCTCTGAATATACTTGTTATTCTTCGTGAATGAAGATAATAATATTCAAAACATACAAAATATTCCAAAATATACCTAATCATTAATTACAACTTAAAATAGTTTATTACTTATGGGTGATGCATTTGAGTCATTCATTCGATTCTCATGAAACAAAATGGCTGAAAGTATAGAGTCTTCTGTTGCTGTGTCGTCATCTCCTTGCCAAAAATGACAGTAATTGTGGTGCGAATGGTGGAAGGATATTGCTTCTTGAGGCCAGGCATTCACTCAGCCTCCTTCCTAAATGAACGACTGAATAATTAATAAATTGGGATATAAAAAAATTAATTAATCATTTAAATAATTGAAATAATAATCGGACATACACCTTATTTACATTCAAATAAACCAGAAAGACAGGTAGAATACAATTATATAATTATTAATCATAAATTAGATGATCCCTAGGAATTAATAATATAAATAATAAACGTGTAGTTATGAGTAATCTAGGAAGAGGTAGATGACTGTAACCCTTCTATTATATACTGATGGGCTCGAGACATGTTCACAAAGAGTTAAAGATCTAAAGAATTCTTTTCTCTCCATAGGATTAGATGCATTTTATTCAGCCAGTTAGAACTAACAATGCTTCAGCCTTGTACTCATAGGGTCGAATGTTTGAACGCATTAGACAGTAAAAGGCGTTCTCTGCTGATAAAGTTTTATTCAAACACATTTTTCTTACTCAGAAATCTATTCACGCGGTAATAATTGTAAAGCTACCTGACAAGGTACCTTAAGATCGTAGCTCAAGATATAAACTTATGTGAAAATCCCGAAGGGAACCGATGTAGTTTGAAACTTATCCAAGATGTCGGACCTTGAAGACTTCGATCATGTTTTCGGTATACGCGGAGAAGAGGAATTTGATAGAGTCTACCAAAGAATTCAACTGGAAGAACAGGAGAATCGGCGTAATATTACGCATCGTAGACGTGTTTGTATACGGTATTATTTGCGGGATGCAAGCATAAATGCATTCCTCTATAGCAGACGAAAATAACGGAAGTGGTTTTATCGCTGAGAATTCTGGGTAATTCGTTGCCAATATTACGAAAACGTCAACATTCATGCATGACCGGTTAAGGCGGCCGTTAATTCGATCTCAGCTCACCAGTGATTGGAAGTAATTTGAGTAGAGAGTAATGTATTTGCATACGACCCTAAGACAGTTTGAACACAATAAGAAAGTTATTGCTGGAAATTTGGAAACTCAGCAAGCAGGTGTTTTTACAGGAGGGCGAAGAAAACAAATTAGAGGTGAAGGACGCCTAAGCCTAAGCAAATTAGAAGCCAAGCTTAGTGCCGAACTAGTCTCGGGATTCCCTAATTAGTTGCCTAAACTTATGTCCCAACTGTATCTAATCTCATAGGAGGGAGGGTCCTAAGATCTTGTTGACGCCACGACAAATCAAATGTCTCCAAAGCCCATTCCATCCCAAAATTATAGAAAATGTACCAATGATTTGCAATGTTACATTATACGATAGGCTTATTATGTGGTTGCAAAATTATGATGAGTGGGAGTTATAGTTTTCCTTATAGCTTGAACCACGTCCGACGCTGTGGCATAGTCGGTAGAGTCCCTACCTTCCACTCTGGTGACCTGGGTTCGATTCCTGGCGGGGTAGGGAATTTTAAATCTCCTCCTTGGGTCTGGGTGTGTGTGTGTCCTGTCCTTGTGAGAATTAAAGGTAGTTAACAAATAGGTAAAACAAACAAAGAAAAAGTAAAACAATAAGGAAAACCAGTAAGTCCATCGCCGTGGCGTAGTAAAAAAAAAACACTAACTAAAATCACTTGTCGACTCATCATGCTCATCTTACTGTGCTCTAGGCAAAATCAGTGATTGTCATCTTATTGTGGTGTCGACATGAACACACATACTTGTTCACCTGTTGGTTAGCCAGCCAACATCAATTAAAATACTTAATAAAAGAAGATCTCATGAGTCGAATAAACAAATTACATAAAGTCGAATCATCAAGTATTTTCACCAATATAAAAGAGCTATATCAAAAGAACCAGTAAGATGCAAATTAGAAGTGGAAAGAAAAATTATAGAACAAGTGTCAGAATTTAATTATTTAGGTGTATTAATAACAAACACTAAAAATTTAATAAAAGAAGTAAAGAAACAAGGTGATAAAGCAGCACAAATATCAGGATCTATGAAAGATTTAATTTGGCGCAACAAACATATATCAATAGAAAGCAAAATCCGCACATACAAAACGATAGTTCGACCAGTTATCGTATATGGAGCAGAAACTAGGGCTGATCCAACAAAAACTAAACAAATAATAAGCACATGTGAAATGAATATCTTAAGAATTATTCAGGAGAAAACATTATTTGATAAAATACACAACACAGAAATTAGGGACAAATGCCATATTCAAGACATAACCAAATGTATTATAGATAGACGAAAATATTGGAAGGGTCATATAGAAAGAATGGAAGAAAACTGGCTTGCAAAAAGAGCTAAAGAAGATAGACCAATGGACGGGAGAAGAACAAGAGGAAGACCAACCAAGAGATGGATAGAAGTGAATGCACATCCAGTACGTCTTCCTCCGAGGAGTGATTTTGGAAATAAACAGGATTAAAATACTACAAATTAAGTTTAAGAAGAAGAAGAAGATAACAGAGCTATTTATTTAACTTTCACAGGGAAAGAACACTATGAGGTTTAATTTAATTCATAAAAGAGTGATATTATATATCATTAAAGGCACATGTTAATTACCATCGCCATATAATCTGAATCACCATAACAGTGTGACCACACAATAAACGACAACTATTACATTTATTATTAGTATTGTGTGTGTTCAATTGTTCGACATATAATAAATTATTATTAAAGTTATATTGCATCTTCAACCTGTCATCTTTTTTCAATGAAACATAAATTGTGTCTGCACAATCCTTGCAAATCCTGGAAAAGAATCTCAAGCCTACCATAACCCACTGAGCTACCCGAGGATATCGACTAAAGAGGAATCATTTCTAAATCCTGGTGCCCACTAAATCCTGTCTTCACCTTTTACGATTATACTAAGAACCCCCTTTTCCCGCTCCATTCTACAACGTACGTCGGTGTCCATAACCAATGAAAAGCAAGCAGGTCACAAGGTTTTGTTTTGACAAGTATCACTTTAAGAGCGGACTGGGTATATTTTACCGGTATTTAAAAATATTTATATATTTAATGTAAATGGCGATATTTGAAAACAAATCAGAAATGTGAGGTTATGTTCATTCACTGCAACTTGATCATATTATTTATTGACAAATAAGATCACAATATTTTAAGAATGCACCCTAGTGGAGAAATAATGAAACACATCAAACTGTATATTATAATCAAGATTATAGGTTATTCATTTATTTTTTTAGTAAACAACTCAGTAAAATCAAGGAATATTATTATCATTTGCTACATTCAATATATTTGTTGGAGAAAAATAATGCTCTGAGCTGTTCAGAATATTAAAAAGGAGCTTTCTTTATCACAAAAGCAGGAGCTAATAAAGAGAAATTGATAAAGAGTGAGGTGCAACACGATTGCCATTGGTTGTAAAACAAAATTCATTGAAACACAATTGGTCATTGACTACCATTTGAGGCATGAGTTAAATAGTCACCAACAATGCCTGCTCAGATGTTAATTGAGAATCTTTGTTGGTAAGATGCTTTGATTGTTATGCTAGGATTTGTGTCTGCCCACATGTGCTGGTTATAGACATGACAGGAGATCATTTCCAGAGGTGCTAACAAGTATTCAGGTGAACAGCAATTTTATCCACAACCTGTTTCCTTAAGTAATGATTGTAAGCAGTGTCCCGCAATTTTATCCAGATATCAAGGTATGTCGCCATGCATTAACATTCATAAAAGTTATATTAACTCTGTAATTATCAATTTCTGGATCCATGTTGTAATACACTTTTTTTCTTCTCTTATATGGAGAATTCATTCCTGAAATTTTTCCGTGGTTTTGTTACACCGTGTATTTACATGCTTATTTATTTTACATTATCTTGGTTTAGAGCTATCATCTGAGAATGTAGCTTTTTTTAAAAATAAATTACTGTTAAATTTAAGTTAATTTTCTAGTTCTGGTATATTACAATCTAAATGACATGAACACAGTCAGACTTACAAAAAAAAAAAACTTTTTTCATTCAGTTCTTATCAATGAAAATATATCAATTCAATAAGCAAATTAAAGCTTTTATTTTTTCCAAATGAAGAAATATAAAAAATAAATTATAAAGATGATAGAACTTCTATACCACATATTAAATTTGACACTTTCAACATATTAGGCCTCCGTTATCAATATTATATGAGAAAACAATATTACTATTATATACAACTGAAAATTCATCATAGCCAATAAGAAGTCAGTAAGAGCACAAGTACATAATCTGTTCACATCTCTACTTGACAATAAGGGACCTACTTGACAATAAGGGACCTATTGATGTATTCCGTGAGGTATTATTCAAAATTAATATAAAATTATGGAATATTCACCTGAAAGGTCCGTCTCCTCAACTTAATTAATCATTTAACTGTAGCGCTTTCGGGACTTGTCCCATCATCGGCAGGATTCAAAACTGGTGTTTCACTGAAGATCTGGTAGAGGGGGTAGCATGTATCGGGTTCGTTTTCGTTTATCAGGCTGTCTTTGTTGTGAGCTGCTTTCATGATTTCCATCTCTTCGAGTATGTTTATCTTTGCTGGATTATTTTCTCTGTGCATTACTGTTAGGGTGTTTTCAATGCACAGAGAAAATAATCCAGCGAAGATAAACGTACTCGAAGTGATGGAAATCACGAAAGCAGCTCACAACAACGACAGCCTGATAAACGAAAACGAACCCGATACATGCAACCCCCTCTACCAGATCTTCAGTGAAACACCAGTTTTGAATCCTGCCGATGATGGGACAAGTCCCGAAAGCGCTACAGTTAAATGATTAATTAAGTTGAGGAGACGGACCTTTCAGGTGAATATTCCATAATTTTATATTAATTTTGTATGGGAACTTGCTTGTCAAGCACTTTTATGTATGTATTATAGTCAATGTTTTCATTCCTTCTATTAAAAATCTATTACTTCAGATTTATGACAATGAAGGCAAGGTATGTTTAACATTTTATGTCCAAAGATTAACAGAAGCTATTAATTTTATGGAACAGAAGAATCTTCAATCTACACCAGTCTTCAATTCAATCATTTCCAGTGGTAACCTAATTAATATTACCTGCAAAAACAATACATAAAGTTATCAAAGAGGCATGGTATGACACCAGATCTTATAAGCTTTTTTTTTTCGATGTTTTTATTATTAATTTCATACATCTCAATGATGGATAAATCATATTTAAAGAGAAAAATTATACGCTCAGACCGGGACTTGAACCCGGGACCCTTGGTTTTCTAGTCCAAGTGCTCTACCATTTGAGCTACCTGAGCAAGTACCGATCTAAACGCAAATCCTTCTCTATATACGTTGAAATTCCCACCCACCAAATGCTTTGAAGCCTTTGCTTCTATCTTTGCAAATGGCGGCTCCTATATTAAGAAGACATATTTGGTAATTATACATTACATTATAAATGCCAGTACGGCTATTTTCGATGTTTTTATTATTAATTTCATACATCTCAATGATGGATAAATCATATTTAAAGAGAAAAATTATACGCTCAGACCGGGACTTGAACCCGGGACCCTTGGTTTTCTAGTCCAAGTGCTCTACCATTTGAGCTACCTGAGCAAGTACCGATCTAAACGCAAATCCTTCTCTATATACATTGAAATTCATTTATAATGTAATGTATAATTCCCAAATATGTCTTCTTAATATAGGAGCCGCCATTTGCAAAGATAGAAGCAAAGGCTTCAAAGCATTTGGTGGGCGGGAATTTCAACGTATATAGAGAAGGATTTGCATTTAGATCGGTACTTGCTCAGGTAGCTCAAATGGTAGAGCACTTGGACTAGAAAACCAAGGGTCCCGGGTTCAAGTCCCGGTCTGAGCGTATAATTTTTCTCTTTAAATATGATTTATCCATCATTGAGATGTATGAAATTAATAATAAAAACATCGAAAATAGCCGTACTGGCATTTATAATGTAATGTATAATTCGCAAATATGTCTTCTTAATATAGGAGCCGCCATTTGCAAAGATAGAAGCAAAGGCTTCAAAGCATTTGGTGGGCGGGAATTTCAACGTATATAGAGAAGGATTTGCGTTTAGATCGGTACTTGCTCAGGTAGCTCAAATGGTAGAGCACTTGGACTAGAAAACCAAGGGTCCCAGGTTCAAGTCCCGGTCTGAGCGTATAATTTTTCTCTTTAAATATGATTTTTTTTTTACCTGAAAGTCTCAAATTTTATCTGGATACCTTCATTAAACGAGCCTGGATTTCCATACAAATGTATGTTTTTATCAATTAAATCAGTTATGCCAAGAATATAATTTTAAAATATAAAAACAAAAAAACAAACAAAAATAATGGCATTTTAGGGAAATGAACATATAAGATCAAAAATCATAATAGGCAACAAACCTCTAAAACAAGTAACAAACATTTTAATTTATTTAAAATTACAGTGGGAGGAAACACTATGAGGTATTTACATTAATGAATGAGTTGGAGAAAATGTTTTAACATCTCACCTCACAAAGTTGCGTGTCTTCACGATACCGGTTTCAAAAGTATAGTATTACTTTTATCTTCAATCAAATTCCAACTCGTGAAGACATGCAACTTTGTGAGGTGAGATGTTAACACATTTTCTCCATCTCATTCATTAATTTTAATTTATCTTAAATTAAACCTCATGGTGATTTATTCCTATAAAAGTTCAAAACAAATTTAAATTATTTGGGTTGTAATTTTACTATAAACACAAAAACTGAAAGAGACATAAATATGAAACTCTTAAAATTTAAAATGATATGTGGAACTATACATAAAACATTAAGGAACAAAATAAGAAGAGATACTAGATTGAAGTTTTATAAAACATTGGCAGTTCCTGTATTACTTTATGGGAGTGAAACTTGGGTAATGACCAAAAAATTACGAAGTTGAATACAAAGCATAGAAATGAACTTTCTTAGATGAACAAAAGGCTGCACAAGATTGGATTGGATAAAGATATAAGAACAGAGTTAAATATATATCCATTGAATGATAAAATCAAAGAATATAGAGATAAATGGTTTACACATGTAGAAAGAATGAATGTAACAAGATTACCAAAAGCAGCATTTAACTACAAGCCAAGAGGTTCAAGGAATGTAGGAAGGCCAGTGAAAAGATGGACAGAACAACTGTGAGGCAGAACAGGCAATTTGCCTAGCCCGTGAAGTGAAGAAGAAGAATGTATGTTTTTATATATATATTGGTTGCACCTCTCAACTTTGCAATTATTTGTTTTATGAGTTACCAATTCAAAATAAACTATTTTCTCTGTGTGTATTTTGGGCTTTTTGGAAATAAATTTATGTATAATGCATGTTTTGAAGACTTACATTTAATGTTATAACAGACTTTCATACTCTATGTTATACTTTATATTTTCTGAATCTAGCGCATATATTACCTTAAATATTACAGTCATTTATAGTTTTTGTTTTATACAATCTTGTATTTCCATTTTATTTATCTATTCAATAAAGGGCAAATTTAATGTAGCCCATTTTATAGCAACTTACCTGGCACTACAGTAGTAACTTTGGATTCCTACCCTACTCGTCCTTATCTTTTGTTCAAACTAGAATTTCTAATCTAGTCATGACCAAGTGTCAAATATTGAAAGAAAGAGCAGAACCAGAAACATGCTTGCTTAGAGCAATTTAATACATATTTACAATTTGAGTGAAGTGATGTGTTGACTCTAGTTAAAACATCAAGAAGAGAGCTTTTAAATGCACATTTAAAAAAAAAAGGTGTTTCTAAGAACAGATTGCTGCAATAAAAACTTAAGTTCTTAGTGATTTTCTTTTTCAATAACAATAAATTTGTATCACCACAATTTATAATAAGCTGAATTATTTTATATTAACATTAGAGTTTATGAGGGTGGAGAAAATACACATTAAAACCGAAAAATTTTATTTGGAAAATAAATAATGAAACTGAAAAGGGTATATTTTGTGGAGAAGATGCAAAGGACATTAAATTTTATCTCACTCTGTTAATATTATTCGTTTTTAAACACCTTAATGATGGACAAATTATATTTGAAAAGAAAAATATACGCCTAGACTGGGGTTTGAACCCAGGACCTTTGACTTTCTATGTCAATGCTCTTCCATCTGTGCTCAGATGGAAGAGCACTGACATAGAAAGTCAAAGGTCCTGGGTTCAAACCCCAGTCTAGGCGTATATTTTTCTTTTCAAATATAATTTATCTCACTCTGTTCAACTGTTATTTACTTAAATATATCCCTATTATTTCTTGTGGTGTAAAAAAGATTGTTTTATTTTTAAAAATGTGCTGACAATAAAAAATACCTTACTTTGAATGAAAAAAACAATTGGAAAAATGAATATTCATGCATTATTTTAGAAGGAAATAAATAGTAACATAAGGTAATATTCAATTTTAGTGAACATTTCTACTACTTTTCCTTATGAATGTTTGATCATGTGAGTTTTAAGATTTGATATTGCATGGAAATTCAGGCTCTATTTAATTAGTCATTTAATATAATTTTGCATATGGAAACAACTGTAACTAGAGTTGTGTATTGCTTAAATAGTCTAGTGTGTTTAGTGAGATCAATAATTGATAAAATACAATAGGAAGTAACATTATAAATAATGTTTGCAATTATAGTTCATAATTTGTTAAATGAATGAGTCACTTCTTATCTTACCTCATAGTTTTTTTTTTTTTCCCCTTCCAAGTAATTTTCCCTCCAGCGTTTCATAGGATGGCCCAGTGATCTTCGTCCTCTTGGTATATAATTATAAACAGTTTTGAGGATCCGATTTGAACTCATTCTTTCAAGATGGTGTTTCCAATTTAGTTGGTACTGTTTAATATATTCCAAAATTGGTGTAGTCTTCAATTCTTTTAAGATATCGGTGTTCCTTTTCCGATCCCATCTGGTGTAACCCGCTGTTCTGTGCATGAATCTCATTTATGTTTTTTTAAACATGGTAACTGCAGTTTTTAACAGGACCTGATCTCAAAGTTCATCAAATCAACACCAGATGACAATGTTATAGATGAAGTTTCCAATGAAATCCAGTAGTCATAATAAAATGAGAGGGATGTCCTCTTGAAAACTGCAGTTCCCGTGTTTAAGAAAACAAACTAAGAGGTAAGAAAAGAAGTGACTCATTCATTCATTGAATTAAGAACCTCATAATGTTATTTCCCATATTAACTATGAATTCATAAATTAAATTTGAAGAGAAAAAAATTTTCGCCTAGACCGGGACTCGAACCCGGGACCCTTGGCTTTCCGGGCCAAGTGCTCTACCAACTGAGCTATCGAGGCGAGTTACGATTAGACGCAAATTTTTCTCTTATATACGTTGTAATTCCCTATCGCCAAATGCTTTTGAAACCATTGTTTCTATCTTTGCAAATGGCGGCTTCTTAGTTAAGAAGACATTTATTGGAAATTTAACATTACTTTTAAAAGCCAGTAAGGCCTCTAATGATGTTTTTTTTTATTATTAATTTAACATTTCTCAATGAAAGATAAATTAAATTTGAAGAGAAAATTTTCAAAAGCATTTGGCGATAGGGAATTACAACGTATATAAGAGAAAAATTTGCGTCTAGATCGTAACTCGCCTCGATAGCTCAGTTGGTAGAGCACTTGGCCCGGAAAGCCAAGGGTCCCGGGTTCGAGTCCCGGTCTAGGCGAAAATTTTTCTCTTCAAATTTAATTTATCTTTCATTGAGAAATGTTAAATTAATAATAAAAAACATCATTAGAGGCCTTACTGGCTTTTAAAAGTAATGTTAAATTTCCAATAAATGTCTTCTTAACTAAGAAGCCGCCATTTGCAAAGATAGAAACAATGGTTTCAAAAGCATTTGGCGATAGGGAATTACAACGTATATAAGAGAAAAATTTGCGTCTAGATCGTACTCGCCTCGATAGCTCAGTTGGTAGAGCACTTGGCCCGGAAAGCCAAGGGTCCCGGGTTCGAGTCCCGGTCTAGGCGAAAATTTTTCTCTTCAAATTTAATTTATCTTTCATTGAGAAATGTTAAATTAATAATAAAAAACATCATTAGAGGCCTTACTGGCTTTTAAAAGTAATGTTAAATTTCCAATAAATGTCTTCTTAACTAAGAAGCCGCCATTTGCAAAGATAGAAACAATGGTTTCAAAAGCATTTGGCGATAGGGAATTACAACGTATATAAGAGAAAAATTTGCGTCTAGATCGTAACTCGCCTCGATAGCTCAGTTGGTAGAGCACTTGGCCCGGAAAGCCAAGGGTCCCGGGTTTGAGTCCCGGTCTAGGCGAAAATTTTTCTCTTCAAATTTAATTTATCTTTCATTGAGAAATGTTAAATTAATAATAAAAAACATCATATGAATTCATAATTTGTGTATGTACAATTTTAAGATAAGCAATAATACATTGTCAAAAATCACATAAACTAACACTCACATTGAAATTAACTTTTATAGGGAAAATCACCATGAGGTTTAATTTAAAACTCACATTAAAGTTTTAGTTAGATTTGACCCTTTAGGAATCAACACTATGAGGTATTATTTATTTAAGTGAAATTTTATCACCTCATCTCATATTCTTCTGATCAGTTTCGGGACCTCAACAACGGTCATGAAAATACTGAGATTGGAACAAAAAAAAAAAAAGCTCCCAAAACCGGTTTAAGAAGAAGAATCTCAGGTGAGGTGATAAAACTTTACTTAAATTGTAGTTAGATATTTATTAAGAAACATGTTACTCAATGCACTGTATTTTTTTGCAACAAGTGGACTGATTCCTTCACAGGTTTTGCAGCCTATTAAAATATATACTTCCATCTTCAGTCAAACTCCAACTGTCGAAAATCATTAATGGCGAAATTTCGACAGTTGGAGTTTGACTAAAGATGGAAGTAAAATTAAACTTTTGAAACCAGTATCATGAAAACATGTAACTTTATAAGGTGAGATATTAAAACATTTTCTCAAACTCATTCATAAATGTAAATATCTCATAGTGTTACCCCCACTTTGATTTTGATTAATTATTAATATACCTATATTTGAAGAGAAAAATTTTCGCCTACACTGAGACTCGAACCCGGGATCTTTGGCTTACCGGGCCAAATGCTCTACCAACTGAGCTACCGAGGCGAGTCACGATATAGACGCAAATTTTCCTCTTATATACGTTGTAATTCCCTCTCACCAAATGCTTTTGAAACCATTGCTTCTATCTTTGCAAATGGCGGCTTCTTAGTTAAGAAGACATTTATTGGGAATTTAACATTACTTTATAAAGCTAGTAAGGCTTCTAATGATGTTTTTATTATTGATTTAACATTTCTCACTGAAAGATAAATTATATTTGAAGACAAAAATTTTCGCCTACACCGAGACTCGAACCCAGGACCTTTGGCTTACCGGGCCAAATGCTCTACCAACTGAGCTACCGAGGCGAGTCACGATATAGATGCAAATTTTTCTCTTATATACGTTGTAATTCCCTCTCACCAAATGCTTTTGAAACCATTGCTTCTATCTTTGCGTCTATATCATGACTCGCCTCGGTAGCTGAGTTGGTAGAGCATTTGGACCGGTAAGCCAAAGGTCCCGGGTTCGAGTCTCGGTCTAGGCGAAAATTTTTCTCTTCAAATATAATTTATCTTTCAGTGAGAAATGTTAAATCAATAATAAAAACATCATTAGAAGCCTTACTAGCTTTATAAAGTAATGTTAAATTCCCAATAAATGTCTTCTTAACTAAGAAGCCACCATTTGCAAAGATAGAAGCAATGGTTTCAAAAGCATTTGGTGAGAGGGAATTACAACGTGTATAAGAGAAAAATTTGCATCTATATCGTGACTCGCCTCGGTAGCTCAGTTGGTAGAGCATTTGGCCCGGTAAGCCAAAGGTCCCGGGTTCGAGTCTCAGTGTAGGCGAAAATTTTTCTCTTCAAATATAATTTATCTTTCAGTGAGAAATGTTAAATCAATAATAAAAACATTATTAATATACCTGTTGCCCTACAAGCCAGTTGTTGGCTTCATGTTCACTTGTATCAATCACTGAGGTGGATGAACATCCTACCATAATAGGAGTGACATCATAGTTGGTTTTCTCAACCAGGAACAACTTTTTATCATAGCTATCTAAATTCCTGACAATGCTGGGTGAGTAATAGTCCCATCCCCACCAATATTCAATGAGAAAACTTCCTCCCCCATGAGAATTTAAATATAACAAACATAATTAAGTTATGTAGATAGGAAATAACACTATGAGGTTCTTTAATATTGTTTATTTTTTATTATTTCACTCACCTCATACTTCATGAAGTATGAGGTGAGTGAAATAATAAAAAATAAACAATAACAAACATAAATTTAAAAACAAATTGTGAGTACGTAAAATTGTAGACTTTCACGGCAGGTATTTTGATTCATGTATTTTATGTCTTTCGGGCTAAATGGTCGTGGTCTGGTATTATTAAAACTTGACGTTTTGTCTACTACTGCGGTACACATCCTCAGGAGATTCTGCGTGTTCTTCGACTTGTTAACTCTTCAAATGTCGGCTGCAGACTGGCTATGTGTTGGAAATCGTGTCCTTATTTATAGTTGAGTATTGTGCAGAGATGTTTTCGTATTCCATGTAGTTGTGGTGAAGTGTACATAGGAACTACAAAACGGATGATAAGTACAAGAATACGAGAACACAAGAGAAATTGTCGGTTGAAACAAACTGAAAAATCGTCTGTAGCAGAACATTTAGTGAATAACAAAGAACATGCCATAAAATTTGAAGAAATGCAAGTTTTGTCCAAAACACAACATTACTACACCAGACTTCACAGAGAGGCTATTGAAATTTACAAACACAAAAATTAATTTAACAAAAAAGAAGAAACTATGAAGATTAATAAAATTTGGATTCCGGCATTATATAACACGAGAATAAAACCCATGACTTACGCCAGTGATAACCAATCAGAAAAATAGCTCCAAAGTAACGGACCGTGTAGAAAACATCTCTGCCCAATACTCAACTATAAATAAGGACATGATTTCCAACACACAGCCAGTCTGCAGCCGACATTTGAAGAGTTAACAAGTCGAAGAATACGCAGAATCTCCTGAGGATGTCTACTGCAGTAGTAGACGAAACGTCGAGTTTTAATAATACCAGACCATGGCCATTTAGCCCGAAAGACATAAAATACATGAATCAAATTGTGAGTAATTAAATCAATGTTATGCTTAATTTATTTAGAGCATAGGTAGAACTTTTTTGTGCAACAATGTGAATGCTTTCTAACAGTCATTGTAGATAACTTCATTCTTCTAATAATGGTTATTTATTTTTCATCAATAAGATTGCCTTCCTTTGGAATTTAAAAATTTATTAATTTTTCTTCATTTTTTTTCATGTAGAAAAGGCTAATGAATTTCGAATGCTAGTAAGACATTTAAATTCATCGGAGATAATTTTTTTAAAAACTCACCTCATAAATTTCGTGCTTTTCACAATACCATGGTTTCAGACAACATCTTGTCCATCTTCAGTCACAACTCCGACTGATGAAATTCTTCGGCCATCAACTATTCTAGTGTCAATATCTTCTGTGTTGCCATCTATGGTTGAATTTATAAACTTTGAAATTAAATTTTGTTCATTAGGAATATCAAAGTTCATCGATCTATATTTATTTTTCTGAATGTATATCTTCTCCCAAACTGTCAATTCTAAGGGTTTATCCAATTGAAGGGTCCAGGGGAAAAACGATGAATGTCACAAAATCACAAAAACTGAGGTTTCATATTCTTAGTGTTTGTACTGTTCCCTAGTAACATTTAAAAGGCGAAAACTGTTTAAAGAAGCTATGGGTTACGTTTTATAAGGCTTTGAAAATAATGTGTACAGGGAAATGATATAGCGTTTCAAAACTTAAAATTCATTTATCTCAGTTTGAGTTTAATGTGACATTCATCGTTTTTCCCCTGGACCCTTCAATTGTTTTAAAAGTTTTGTTTCTCTTCCAATCAAACTTTTAAAACAATTGGATAAACCTTTGGAATTGACAGTTTGGGAGAAGATATACATTCACAAAAATAAATATAGATCAATGAACTTTGATATTCCCAACAAAAAAAATTCAATTATCTTATATTAAATGAACAAAATTTAATTTCAAAGTTCATAAATTCAACCATAGATGGCAGGACAGGAGATGTTGACAATAGAATAGTTGATGGCCAAAGAATTTCATCAGTTGGAGTTGTGACTTGAGGATGGACGAGATGTCGTTTGAAACAACGGTATTGTGAAAAGCACGAAATTTATGAGGCGAGTTTTTAAAAAATGATATCTGATGAATTTAAATGATAATTACCTCATAATGTTTACTTCCCAACATTAATTTTAAGCTAGTAAGACATGTTTATTGTGAGATGGTCATGCATATTCTCACAAAGAATGTACAAAACTCCAGATAGTGATGCCTGGTTGCATTTACATTCAATTGCACACATAATACTAATTTTATAATTTGTAAGCATCATTCAGTGTTAATGTTTTCATTGCATTTCATTAGGAACTGAAAGAAATGTAGCTCTACATTAATTCTATAATCACGTAAGCTTTCACTGCGCCGGTATCACAATTTTTAAGTAATATTTTATGGGAGTCTGTCATGCTAGTTTAGGCGGTAGTATGCTTTCTCACTAGGAGGTCCAGGTTCAATATCCAGCAGGATTGCAAATTTTAATTATAAAATGTTCAATCTTGGGGATAAGAGGGGTGGTAGTGTTCAATTTTCAATTGCTAGATTGAATGCCTGGATTAAATTCTAAGCCCCTCAGCAGTTCATATATTGAAATGGCATGTGGTAATGTTGATAGCAATTCATCCATCAGATGTTCCTTTGGTACTCTTCGATAGGAAGAGACCATGTGCCAGCACCAGTTTTCACCTTCTCTCTTATCTTTATCATTGTCTCTCGTACAACGCACACTACACACAAACATTTAAGCATATATTCATCCTACACTCCTCTCTATACACAATACAAGTACACATCACCTACGTAACATGGTGCGTAAATTGAAAGTATACCACATTGACGCCATCTAACTGCATGTGTGGAATCCAAAGCACGAAAGGTGCAGTGAGTGGCACAAACAGACACATATACATTTAATGGATCTCTTGAAGATGTCTGCTGAAGTTGCAGACAAAATGTCTCCTGAGGATGTCTGTTACAGTTGCAGACAAAACATTTCTTGAGGATATCTGCCATGCTCACAGACAAAATGCCAAGAATGAATTCAAGAACAAGACCACAGCCTGAAAAAACTTTACTGCAAGAATAGCTCTATTTCAATTATTGATTTATTACCTTAACTTAGGCTAGAGCCAGTATCATTTAGCTGCAAGACCAGTGCCAACAGCAGTTTTAGAGAATGGTTGTTTGATAAGTGGAGGTGTTCCAGCAGCTACAGTAACTGGTGAACTGCCCCCAGGGGTGGGTGTGCTTGCTTCACTGCCAGATGATACACCATCTGTCTCCATCTGGGAAAAATAACACCATTTTGTCACAAGTTACATAGAACTAACACGAAGTTTGAGCTTTATATATGGTACTGTTAAAAAATCATTGTTCTCGTACTACTGTAGTCTCTAACATTTTGAAATGGATGACAAACATCTCAACAACTACACACCTGTCAAACAGGAAACTTCCAAAACTTCGAAGTACTGGAGAGCAAAGACTGCTAATGATTTCGGTGCTAGATGCAGCACATTAGACACCAACCAACAAAATTAAAACATTTTGTCTATTCATTCTTACCACTTACAGTTGTTTTTGTCGAACATATGTTTCAGGGCTTTGACAAAAAAACAACTATAAGAGGTAAGAATGAATACACAAAATGCTTTAATTAATAAACAAAACCTCTGAACCGGGAATTGAACCCCGAACCTTTAGCTTTCCGTGCTAATGCTCTATCCATTGAGCCTGGATTAGCTCAATGGATAGAGCATTAGCACGGAAAGCTAAAGGTTTGGGGTTCGATTCCCGGTTCAGGCAAAAATGTTTCTCTTTACCATTGATTTACAATAATTTAAATGTGTTCATTAATTTACTTATTTCTATCATAGCAATAGCTTTAGCTTCTCAATATTAATTTAATAAACCTCTTAATCTTACTTCCTATTGTATTAAAAAAACCAACAATTTAATTGATTAGCTGGGATTAATACATTCTGTTAGTTTCTCATGTAATTTTATTTATTAGTAATTAGTTCTTTTAAAAGTATTTAGTATATTCAAAAAACAAATAGGCCTCGGACATCTACAGAAAATGGAAAAGGAAAGACTACCACAAAGACTGTTAAATCTCAAGATACAAGGAAAATGACCATGAGAAAGATGGGCTAACCAAGTGAAGAAAAGTTTACAAGAAAGAGAATATGACTGGGAAGAACTAAAAAGAAGGAAAAGCATGGGAAGATAGATGGTTGGAGATATATTTGGAATTGACCTTCCGAAAGGAGGACACAATAAGAGGACGATGATGATGAAGGGAGTATTTAGTTCTTCAAAGAGAAACTAATAGAAAATTTGCCGATATCAGTAGTTATAAGACAAGGAGATACTTTAAGTCTTATCTATTTAATGTAATAATTTATGAACATAGATCTAGCTGATCTTTACTGCGAGGCAAGAATATTAATGACTTAAGTCGATATCCAGCCTAAACAACAACAGTAGCTTGTTTGTTCCAAGTGAAGAAATAATACTGCAAGTGTTCCATACCTTCTCATCCTTGTCGTCATCAATAATAGGTCCATTCTCAGCTTCAAATTCTTTCAATACAGCATCCAGATTGTAACGACGGCGATAGTTCACAAAGAAGGTACGTAAGTGAGCCTCTGTTTTTGTTCCAATTACTTCAGCAATGGCTCGAAAATCTTTTCCATATTTACGCACACCTGAAAAGGATTATAATAAAATGTATTATATACTAGACGTGTTCGCAGGTCTGCTTTGTTGTTGTTATCATCATCATCACCATTGTAATCATTATCATTACCGCAATCGGTAACTGTATTAAATAATGATTGATAGTTAATCTAATATCCATCATCATGAATAATACAAAATATTTTAAAATACAATAGGAAATACACGACTCTGAGTCGTGAAAACAGCAGAGGATGGGAATGATGTTTCCGGATACTGCAGTTCTGTGTTAGAAAACATAGATGTATGAGGTAAGAAAAATTGATAATTCATGTGATTCTTATTAAGAAAACCTCATAATGTAAAAGTTTGCAACTTTATTATATAATAGTAAATAATAATAATGGTAGTAGTAGTAGTAGTAGTGTTGGTAATGACATTATGGCAGTGACAACAGCAATACTAGTGAACCGAAAGTACTATTTTCGGTTCGCTACTGTAGTGCCGTTATCCTCCATGGACAGTAAAATTCGTGAACTATGCCAATATCCTTTCTCTATGCATCTACCCCTACTCTCCTTTTTTCCTCTCCTGTTGCGTTGTTTGTGCTGCACATCTCCCCTTCTGCCTCGGAACGCTCAAATACGCAATGCACATCAAGAACATTATCATTCGATCGGAACTTTGAGTTGAGACAACGTCGTCTGGAGCCGCGAGTGGTGTGGTTTAAGTTTTGGTCCTGAGGACCGGGGAAAGACTACTCTGGCTTGGACCGTGGTATGAATGTTGTGTGAGGTATGATATAGTTGTGTCATGTTAAAGATTATTATTTATTTTCTTTTTCTTTAAGAATGATCAAGTATTTACATTTGTTATATTTTTCATCCAATTCAGACGTCTTGTTTATATTAAACATCATTTTTATATTTATCCTGGTAAATGTTCAAGTTATTTATGTGCATGCTGCTGTTTGATATTCCTGTACTGAAACTTACTTATTCAGGAGATCATTCTAGCTTCCTTTATTTTCTGTCTAGCTTTCATGATTAATAACAATAATGATATATTCAGTTTAAATCAGAATCATAAACTACTCTACTGTTTTGAGAGCTATTGTTGATTCATGTTTAAGTGTATAGGAAAGAAAGATGAATCAATCTTTGCCTCCTATGGGCCCGGGCAAAGGTTTTTGACTAATAACCTCGGATGTTATGAACTCTACGCTAGTATATGCAACGGAAACAAAAGACGATCCAATAAATGATACGTACAAATAGTAGCAGTCAGCGTGGTTATAAAGATGAGATAGAAATAAGTCTGCACGCTAGTAATAGAAGTGGTTAGAGTAGTAACAACTACAATACACATCTGGACAAATCTGAAACAGGTTTTTTTTAAATTCTGTATTAAAAATCCCTGATGAGTAATTCAAGGTCCTGAAATTAAAACGATAATATTTTGTAGCAAGGCAGCTTGGCAGTAGCACATGAGCAACAGCACACACTGTCCATTGTTATCTCCCATATTCATTTCTAACTACAGCAAGGCTTCCCAAGCTTAAAGTTTAAATTTCACTGTTTTTTTTAACAAACTGGGGGGGGGGGTCGTGATTTTGGTTACTTTGAATTAACACTCAAAACTAATTAAGTTATGTAGATAGGAAATACCACTATGAGGTTTTTTAATATTCAAAGTTAAAATTGGGAAACACATTATGAGGTTCTTAATTAATACATTAATGAGTCATTTTAACATCTTACCTCATATTTCATGTTTTTCAAACACGGTAACTATAGTTTTCAAATGATCTTGTCATTCATTTTCAACCGCCATTATGACTACCGGATATTCGTTGGAATCTCCCTCTATAACATTGCCATCTGGTGTTGATTTGACGAACTTCGAGATATCGTTGCCATCTGGTGTTGATTCGATGAACTTCGAGATGAGGTCACGTTCATCCGGAATGTCGAAATTCATAGATTTAAATTTGTTCTTCAATCATATTGCGCATAAGCATGCAATTTTCAACAGTTTGATATATAGATTATTGAATGTTCCACTAAATGAAGAGGATTTCAAGAAAGAATACAATCACATTTTGGACATAGCTAATTTAAATGGTTTTGGAAAGGAAATAATTATAACTAAATTGAAGAAATTCAGACAACAAAAAAGATTAAAAGAATACACTACCCTGCAATCTGATTCAAAGAAAGGAAAACAATTTAAGAAAATCACTTATCATCCTGGAATACATAACAAATTTCAAAAAATTTTCAAGAAATTCAATATTACATTGGCACCGATAAATAAATTTAGCCTTGGTAACTTATTAATAACCAATAAGAAAATGAACACCCCAGATAGTAAAAAATCTGGAATTTATCAAATTGAGTGTCGAGATTGCAATAAAGTATACATAGGAAAAACAAAAAGAAATTTGGACACTCGCACAAAGGAACACTTTAGAAATATTAAAAATGGTGAAATTGAAAAATTAGCTATTGCAGCACATAGTTTGTTGGAAGGTCATAGAATTGAAAAAGAAGCTAAACTTCTAAAACATTTGGAAAAACCTTTGGATTTGACAGTTTGGGAGAAAATATTTATACAGAAGAACAAATTTAAATCTATGAATTTCGACATTCCGGATGAACGTGACCTCATCTCGAAGTTCATCGAATCAACACCAGATGGCAACGATATCTCGAAGTTCGTCAAATCAACACCAGATGGCAACGTTATAGAGGGAGATTCCAACGAATATCCGGTAGTCATAATGGCGGTTGAAAATGAATGACAAGATCATTTGAAAACTATAGTTACCGTGTTTGAAAAACATGAAATATGAGGTAAGATGTTAAAATGACTCATTAATTTATTTTTTAATATTGTTCATTCTTTATTTCACTCACCTCATACTTCATAACTCCTAGCATACCCAGGGTTTCATCACATCCTTTGTGACATTCTCAATGCTGTGTCACATTCACAACTGATAGAAGGCAGCCGGACATCAGTTGTGAACGTGACACAGCATTGAGAATGTCACAAAGGATGTGACGAAACCCTGGGTATGCTAGGAGTTATGAAGTATGAGGTGAGTGAAATAAAAATAAACAATACTCAAAACTAAATTAACTTTTATGGGAATAAATCACTATGAGGTTTAATTTAAGATAAAATCAAATGTTTCATACCTCTCCTCATAATTAATCTTCTAAGTAGATCACGATTTCAGGTTCATGACGAACCCATCCTTAGTACCATTTTGCTGACAGGTATGAAACATTTGATTTTAACTCAAAACTAATTTTCTGTTTCTTTGCTCAAAACAAAATGGATATACAATCATAATAATTTCAAAGTGGGTTTCAATATGAGAACATTGATAGTTCCTTGTTATTAATTAACTAACCTTGGACAGCTAACAACAGTTCATCATTGGTCCATCGAGCATTAATGCGGTTATTACTATCAGGTGGACGCAGGTCATCAATTCCCTCTGTAGTTTTTCTCTTAAAGGAACTTAGACTTTGCTTGTTGTTCTGTACCTGAAACATAAATGTAAACATGACAACTTGCAACTAAGGATGATTGAAACTGTTACTATCAAAAGCAAGTTAAAACTGAAAAGTCTGTGTAGTACTAACCAGCTGCTGGATTCGTACCCACATGTGCCATTTATAGAGATGGACGATCATCTCAGTATAGGGGTGACATGAATCAGCATATCAGGTCCTCTCAGTCATCATAACTGTTTCAACCTGAGTTGCAATTTATTGTTGTTGTTTTCAAATGGCTGGAGTTTGGTTTACACCATTAGTCCTCTTGCTTTCCAATAAAGCCCTGCAATGTCTTTCCTGTCCTTTTTCTCGAGGTTAAGTCGCCTGCAATTTAGCAAATGTTCCTTGCTTAGGAGAACATTTTCTCCACACAAGGAGCATCCCATAGTTCTAGGGACAATCCCCATTCTGTGAAGGTAGTCATCCAGACAATCATGGCTGTTGCTCTTATTGTAATTACCCAAATTCTACACGATGCTGGGTAGGCACCAGACCCTTACTGGTCGAAATTTCATGAGAAAATATATTCCCCATGGGACTGAAATCAGAACTAATACCATAGCTTTGTTTCAAGACATTGATGCATTGGACTGCTTGGCTACGGTCCATCCATCCATAGTAATTCTGCCCGAGGGTAGGTCTTTCACTGCAGTCATAGCATTTTCATGCTATCCTTTGCAGCTTTACTAGTGAATTGTAGGTGTGGTAGCTTCCTGTCGCTTTCCACACCGGTGAAGAATGATGATGATAATGTTGAGGATGATGATGGCCATATGATTTCAGGGACCGTTTGGGCCTTAAAGTTTTCCTGACATTTATCTTACAGGTAAGGAAAAACCCCGATAAAAACCTCACCCAAAAAAACTGTCCTGACCGGGGATCGAACCCGAGTCCGCTGTGTGACAAGGCAGCACGCTACCTCGAGACCACAGCGGTGATATGGATCTCAATGAATAGTAGGCTAACACATAACAGACAAGAGTCTCAGGTTTATAAGTGAAGGAATAGTTATATTTGAAGAGAAAAATTTTCGCCTAGACCGGGACTCGAACCCGGGACCCTTGGCTTTCCGGGCCAAGTGCTCTACCAACTGAGCTACCGAGGCGAGATACGATCTAGACGCAAATTTTTCTCTTATATACGTTGTGTTAAATTAATAATAAAATCGTCAATAGAAGCCCTACTGGCTATAAAGTAGTGTTAAATTCCCAATAAATGTCTTCTTAACTAAGAAGCCGCCATTTGCAAAGATAGAAGCTATGGTTTCAAGCATTTGGCGCGAGGGAATTACAACGTATATAAGAGAAAAATTTGCGTCTAGATCGTATCTCGCCTCGGTAGCTCAGTTGGTAGAGCACTTGGCCCGGAAAGCCAAGGGTCCCGGGTTCGAGTCCCGGTCTAGGCGAAAATTTTTCTCTTCAAATATAATTTATCCTTCAATGAGAAGTGTTAAATTAATAATAAAATCGTCAATAGAAGCCCTACTGGCTATAAAGTAGTGTTAAATTCCCAATAAATGTCTTCTTAACTAAGAAGCCGCCATTTGCAAAGATAGAAGCTATGGTTTCAAGCATTTGGCGCGAGGGAATTACAACGTATATAAGAGAAAAATTTGCGTCTAGATCGTATCTCGCCTCGGTAGCTCAGTTGGTAGAGCACTTGGCCCGGAAAGCCAAGGGTCCCGGGTTCGAGTCCCGGTCTAGGCGAAAATTTTTCTCTTCAAATATAATTTATCCTTCAATGAGAAGTGTTAAATTAATAATAAAATCGTCAATAGAAGCCCTACTGGCTAGGAAAGTAGTGTTTAACAAATTTCGTCGCATATAAATGTCTTCTTAACTTAAGAAGGGGCCCGCCATTTGTCAAAGATAGAAGCTATGGTTTCAAGGCATTTGGGCAACGAGGGAATTACAACGTATATAGGAGAAAAATTTGCGTCTAGAATCGTATCTCGCCTCGGTAGCTCAGTTGGTAGAGCACTTTGGGCGCCGAAAGCCAAGGGTCTTGGGCCCGGGTTCGTCTCCCGGTCTAGGCGAAAATTTTGCTCTTCAAATATATTTATATACCTTCAATGAGAATTGTTAAATTAATAATATACTCGTCAATAGAAGGGCCCTACTGGCTATATAGTATGTGTTAAATTCCCAATAAATGTCTTCTTGACTAAGAGACCGTTGCCATTTGCAAAGATAGAAGCTATGGTTTCATCAAGGGCATTTGGCGCGAGGGAATTAGCACACGTATGATAAGAGAAGAAAGTTGCGTCTAGATCGTATCTCTCGCCTCGGTAGGCTCAGTTGGTAGAGCACTTTTGCGCGGATAAGTGCCAAGGGTCGCCGGGTTCGTAGTGCCACGCCGGTCTATGGCGAAAATTTTTCTCTTCCAATATCTATTTATCCTTCAATGAGAAGTGTTAAATTAATAATAAAATCGTCAATAGAAGCCCTACTGGCTATACAGTAGTGTTTAAATGCCCAATAAATGTCTTCTTAACTAAGAAGCCGGCCATTTGCAAAGATAGTAAGCTAGGGTTTCACAGGCATTGGTGCGGGCGAGGGGAATTTAAGCAACGTATAATAAGAGAAAAATTTGCGTCTAAAAGTCGTGATCTCGCCTCGGTAGCTCTGCAGTTGGTATGAGCAGCTTGGCCGGGCGGAAAGGCAAGGGTCTCACACCGGGTTCGAGTCCCGGTCTAGGCGGAAAATTTTTCTCTTTCAAATATAATTTATCCTTCAATGAGAATTGTTTAATTAATAATAAAATCGTCAATAGTAAGGCCTCTACTGCATATAAAGTAGTGTTAAATGCCCAATAAATGTCTTCTTAAACCTAGAGCCGACGCCATTTGGCTAAAGATAGAAGCTATGTTTCATCAACAAGGCATTTGGCGCGAGGGAAGCTAGGCTAACGTATATAAGAGAACAATTTGCGTCTAGGATCGTATCTCGCCATCGGTAGGCTCAGTTGGTATTAGCATCTTGGCCCGGAAAGCCAAGGGTGCCCGGGTTCGAGTACCCGTTCTAAGGTCGAAAATTTTTCGCTTCAACATATAATTTGTATCACTTCATTTGAGAAGTGTTAAATTAATAATAAAATCGTCAATAGAAGCCCTACTGGCTATAAAGTAGTGTTAAATTCCCAATAAATGTCTTCTTAACTAAGAAGCCGCCATTTGCAAAGATAGAAGCTATGGTTTCAAGCATTTGGCGCGAGGGAATTACAACGTAATAAGAGAAAAATTTGCGTCTAGATCGTATCTCGCCTCGGTAGCTCAGTTGGTAGAGCACTTGGCCCGGAAAGCCAAGGGTCCCGGGTTCGAGTCCCGGTCTAGGCGAAAATTTTTCTCTTCAAATATAATTTATCCTTCAATGAGAAGTGTTAAATTAATAATAAAATCGTCAATAGAAGCCCTACTGGCTATAAAGTAGTGTTAAATTCCCAATAAATGTCTTCTTAACTAAGAAGCCGCCATTTGCAAAGATAGAAGCTATGGTTTCAAGCATTTGGCGCGAGGGAATTACAACGTATATAAGAGAAAAATTTGCGTCTAGATCGTATGTCGCCTCGGTAGCT
This sequence comes from Diploptera punctata, assembly GCA_030220185.1. NCBI lineage: Eukaryota > Metazoa > Arthropoda > Insecta > Blattodea > Blaberidae > Diploptera > Diploptera punctata. The sequence continues at coordinate 71,248 of JASPKZ010007429.1, read as the reverse complement.
CAGTTGGTAGAGCACTTGGCCCGGAAAGCCAAGGGTCCCGGGTTCGAGTCCCGGTCTAGGCGAAAATTTTTCTCTTCAAATATAATTTATCCTTCAATGAGAAGTGTTAAATTAATAATAAAATCGTCAATAGAAGCCCTACTGGCTATAAAGTAGTGTTAAATTCCCAATAAATGTCTTCTTAACTAAGAAGCCGCCATTTGCAAAGATAGAAGCTATGGTTTCAAGCATTTGGCGCGAGGGAATTACAACGTATATAAGAGAAAAATTTGCGTCTAGATCGTATCTCGCCTCGGTAGCTCAGTTGGTAGAGCACTTGGCCCGGAAAGCCAAGGGTCCCGGGTTCGAGTCCCGGTCTAGGCGAAAATTTTTCTCTTCAAATATAATTTATCCTTCAATGAGAAGTGTTAAATTAATAATAAAATCGTCGAAGGAATAGTTATTTATGTTACAAAGATTTAAAGTGAGATTAACAGAAAAGTTGAAATGTTTATGGCCAGGTGGAATTGCTTTATCATATTCTACTTAACATTCTTGCATTATTTGATCATGTGACCAATATATTTTGTATAATTTTGTACACACATACTAAAATACCCAATTTGAATATGTATGCTATTATTGAACAAGAAGTTATTTCATAAAACTTATTGCCATATTTCCAACTGTTGAAATATTGCCCATGTCATTGACTTCTAAACTGCCATCTAGTGTTGATTTGATGAACTTTGAAATTAAAATTTAATTTTAGGAAGTTATATTTTGAGGTTATTTTAATTATATTATTTTTGGTCTGGACACCTTACCTCAATATTAATGTTGATTTGTTCTTGAACATGTTTCAAAACAATTCTGTTTTATCGTCAGCTTTCCCAGACTGGTTTTATTTATGTTGCATTATGTTTAACTCATAGATTGGTAAACTTACCCTTAAACGAAGAAGATTTCAAACATGAGAAAAAACACATAATCAAAGTAGCAAGAGAAAATGGGTTTGATGAAAATATGGTACATAAAAGGATAGAAAAGTATAAAAAACAAAAAATGATAAACAGAAGTAATCTTGAAAAAGAAGAAACACCTATGAAAAAATATAAGAAATTCACATATCACCCCTGGGTACATAATAAATTTCAAAATATATTTCAGAAGTTTAATATTAAATTAGCACCAAAAAATAACTACAGTTTAAATAAACTAATAAAAACCAACAAAAATGAAAAAACTGATAAAAATAAAAAGTCAGGAATATATCAAATTGAATGCATGGGTTGTGAAAAGATATATATAGGGAAAACAAAAAGAAACCTAAAAATTAGAACCAAAGAACACATAAGAAATATTAAAAATGGAGAAATTGAAAAATCTGCAGTTGCTGCTCATGTTTGGTCTGAAAAACATAATATAAATTCAGACACTAAATTATTAAAACAGTTAGAAAATACAAAAGAGCTGACTATTTGGGAAAAAATTTATATTCAGAAGAACAGAAACAGAGTTATGAATTTTGATATTCCGATGGAGGGTGACCTTGTTTGGAGGTTCTTTGGCCAACCACAGGATGGAGCTGACATCGACATCCAGGTGGTGCAACATAATGCAACATAAATAAAACCAGTCTGGGAAAGCTGACGATAAAACAGAATTGTTTGAAACATGTTCAAGAACAAATCAACATTAATATTGAGGTAAGATGTCCAGACCAAAAATAATATAATTTGAAATTAAATCTTGCTTGCTGGGAATTTCAAAATTCATGAATCTAAAGTTTTTATTCTGAATATACATCTTTTCCCAAACTGTTAATTTTCAAGGATTTTAGCCAAATGTTTCAAAAGTTTAGTTTCTTTTTCAATTTTAAGATTCTGTAGCCAACTATGAGCTGCAATTGCTGATTTCTCAATTTCACCATTTTTAATATTTCTAGTGTTCTTTTGCGTGAATGTCTAAATTCCTTCTTTTTTTTTCTCCCTTTATATGGATGATGTTATGCAACATCTGGCCAAGTGCCATTTTTAAAAAATTGAGATTTTGATGCCATCTGTTACACTGACTAATGAAGTAAGTATACACAAACTTTTAGCGCCAAATCTTTAAATATAGCCTTATTATTAAAGAAAAATGTAAATGCAATCAGTCTAAATTTGCTAATCTAAATTTTGCATCATGTAGCTAAGTGCCAAATTTTCCTGCATAACTAACTGTCAAACAAGGAAAATAACTTGCAATATCCAGTATTGTTAGTTTGGCGCTACAATAAATAGTGAAGATTGACTTAAACTTTAAACATAATTTTCTCAAAACTTACATAATGGCGCATAGCCAGTTGATGCATAACATTGACCATATATACTTTATTGCAGTCTTTGTAAGTAATCTGATAAATTTTTTACTATCTGGAGCATTAACTTACCTGCCTCTTGAGGGAAACTATTTCCCTATCCATTGCTTTTAGCATCTGATCACCCTGATTGGCAGGTGCGAGGGCAGGTGGGCCAGTAGCCATGGCCACCAGATCATCATGGTTAATGTACATCCCTCGAGGTGGTTTGCGTTTGTGGCGAAGAAGAACATGACAGTGTCTGTCTCTCTTCACAGGACCAGTTGTTGGACGGACACTGCCTGTACGTCTGCAACAACCAATCATCAAGTCAAAATGACTACACATATCAAACAGGACATGTCATCTGAGAAACAAGAAAATTTATTACTTTTCTTCCCTTAAAAATTTTAAATTGAACTGTATTGCCTTCCACAGATGGTATCATAAATATTTTGAGTTTGAAGACCATGCTCCAGTAGTTGTTATAGAATCCAGAGATAATTTTGTTCAATGCTGATGAAGATTCATAATTTATCAAATTTTCTTTGTAATTGACATAAAACATGCAAATGTGGTTTATTTATTTTTATAAGAAAAATTATCGTCTGTTGGGAATCAAACCGCAGACCTCCGACTCTGCCCGTCGTATGCAACCCACAACTATTCAAGACACGGTACAAATGTTAACATTTCCTTCCTATTATACAATTATCTTAACTCAGAAGAACGATAGCTAGAGCTATTAACAATGCCATCAGACGACTTCTATGTTCCAGTCCTGGTCTAGGACTGAAACATGTTAAACTAAATATTACATCAAAATATTAAGCTTTACCGCTTAAAAGTAATATAAAATTCTCATTAAAAATAATTTGAATACAAGTTGTCGGATGGCACTGTTAATAGCACTAGCTATCTGCCTTCGGACGTAAATGTTAGCGTCTGTACCATGTCTTGAATAGTGTAGTGGGCTGCACACCAACGTACAGAATCAGAGGTCTGTGGTTCGATTCCTGGTTCAGATGATAACTTTCTTTTAAAAAATTAATTTGACCTGGACTGAAACATGTTAAACTAAATATTACATCAAAATTATTTATTCACTTAATATTGCAAGACCAAGCTACCACACCTACAATTCCATAGTAAAGCTGCAAGCATAGAATAAGAATGCTATGATTGCAGTGAAGGACCTGCCTCCAGGCAGAATTACTATGGATGGATTGTTTTTTTTGTAAGCCCATGTTTTCCCTTTACAGAGATTTAGGCGCTCTCCCCATACAGGGAAGAATTTGAACCATACTAATTTAGTTACACTTGTTTTTGTATAGATGTCATTTTGAGTGGTCTGTGGTTAGCGTTCCACCTCATACTGACATCTAGGAAACCAAGGAAGTACTAGGACGGGAAAATTTGGTAAATTTTGCTTAGAGGCCTTTATATTCAGGCTTAAGGATCCAGACTCGGGACCCACGGCTTAAAGTCCCTCCCGGAGGACTTGCTCCTTGGATTTTTCCGTCCTAAAAAATCCATCAACCCCAGCTGGGTTTGAACCGGCGACCCTTGGGACCAGAGGCAAGGAGCATAACCACTACTAGTCCACCGCGGCCGAATTTACAATGATCAACTAAAATCTTCTGAGCTTGAGGCAATGGTCTTTAAGGGTTAAATTTATTCTAACTCTAATCCGCAAGATTTCATTAATCATCTCAAGGTCATATTGGAGTGTATATTGCCTATCCCCTTGTGTCCTAAATTCAATGCAGCATTGAATGATGCAACACCAGACCTATCTCAACCAACGCTATAGAAGTAAAGCAAGTTAAGACACGATAATGTGGCAGCTAAGCAGCAACCTTGATGTGAACATGAAATCATATGGACACATGCTCTCCATACAACCTTATCTTCAGCTAATATATTCCAATAACTCCCTGTATAATATTCTCCATCCTCAAATCATAGTTATATTTTCAAAGCTCATTCTTGACCTATCTATTTGGTGCTTTCCCTCTAGTCTTCCTACAAGAAGTTTCCAAGCCTTTTTTTTTTATTCCCATGTCCTGCACATTGCAGTCTATGAGACTTAACTATTCTTATTACTAGGGCTCGGAAGTTGAGGACCTATAAAACGCCTATAAAAGACACTTAAAAAACCTAAAAACTGGAAAAGGATGTAAAAAGTGTTGCAGTTGCTAATGAGTGGATAAAGATAACCTCGCTGTCTTCACCCTCTGCTCGTAGTAATTTTCACAAAGTGGCAATTTCATAGAAAATTTAAAGCCAAAATAAAATAGTTCAGGTGGTCAAAAATAACAGGATATTTTGTGTGGTTTCAATAGTTTCTCGCAGAACACAAGTGTTTGGAATATAAAAAAATCCTTAAAAAGTAAAACTATATAGTGCTTAACTGAGACTAGACTCTGTAGATTCTTGAATTATACGATTCCGATTGAGGGTCTTTCCACTTTTCAGCGGTTGCCCTTTTACCAGCCGGCTGCTGGCCCTTCACATCCACATGTGTCAATCACAGAGGTAGATGATCAACAGCCAGTGTAGGGGTGACATGTGGTTAGCATGTCGAGTCCCCCAGCCGTTATAGCTGGTTCCTCAACCTGGAGCCGCTACTTATTGTAGCTACCCAATTGCCTCACGATGCTGGGTGGGCACCGGTCCCATACTGGCCGAAATACCATGAGAAAATTTCTTCCCCCCTTGGAGACTCGAACCAGCGCAAGTCCCGTAGCTCTGTGCCAAAGCTTCCTACCTTAACCGCTCGGCTACGGCACGGGACTTGAATTATACAAATGGTATAAATGTAGTCAAAAGGTAAAAGTTGAAAAAAAAGCCATTAACACCTAAAAAAAGGGCCAATAAGCCAAAAAAAAGGACAAAAAGGACTAATAAAACAAACTATTTTCCGGCCTACAATGACTAGAAAGTATATATATTATGTTGGGCCTCATCTTCAGACATAAAATAAAAAAGAACTTTTCCTCAACTTCCTAGACCTATTTACTAAATTTCTTCCCATAATGATCATGTATTTAAGTGTTACACAGTAAAACTTGTTAATCTGAAATGTAAGTAATGCACAAACCTGTCCAGTGTGAACAAATTTATTGGTCCCGGCAAAATAATAGTAATTTTACGTGTATTTATTTTGCATAAAACGGAATCTGTTCAATGTGGAAACGGAAGGATATTTCTACACAATTCACGAAAAAAGAAATTATAAAGTGGAAAGATAGGGAGAGAAATAAATTAGTTTCCACTTCATTGAATACCCATTACGCAAAAAAAAAATGGGTAAATTCTACTTGTACCTGAAATTTTCTTTCAGTCTCACTGCATACCCGTTATACGAAATACAGATAATGTACCTGTCTTACAAATAACCATTGCACTGTAAAATCTTAAATTAATTTAAGTTCTGAGACCGGTCTTTCACAGGTAGCATTCTGAATTTACAGAACAAAGATGGCTAAAATGTATGTATCATTGTCATTAAACAAAAGAGTGATTGTGATTGAAGACAAAGAAAAAAAACTCACAGTGCATAAAATAATGACTAAATTTAAATGCAGAGAACTCAAGTTCATGAGACTTTAAAACACAAAGAAAGAAAAATGAATGAATGAATGAAGGCAAGGAAATGGTCAAATGGAGAGAAAGCTAAAAAAAAAAGGAAATAAAGAAATCAACGAAATAGTGTGGGAGTGTTTTACAAGTGCATGATCAAAAAATCTCCAAATTTTCGGACCGATGCTCTAAAGTCATGTCTAGCTGTTGCTAAATCCCTAGGGAATAATGATTTCAAGGCATTTTCAGGTTGGCTTAGACAGTTTTAAAAGACAACACAATGTGTTGTTGTTGTTGTTTTCAAATGCTGGGCCTTGGCAATGAAGCCATTAGTGTTCTTGCTCTCCAATATTTCTCTATGGTGGATCCAACAGGTAATACTTCACAGGTTTCTAGATGTAGACAACACAATGTAGTGTGGAATGAAATTTGTAGGGAATCAAAGGATGTGGACAAAAGTGTAGTTAGTGAGGGAAATCGAAACTGCATACTTCAATTTCAGGATATGCGCCTAAAAGACAAAACAGGATTGTTTTTTTGCACATTACTGTCGAAGTCGCTTGTACATACTATATTTCACTTTTCAATGGCAGCAGAACTACAATTAATCCAAGGTACATAAAAAAGACATACGGTACTCTATAATCCAAGATTATTAATAAGTTTTAGTTCTTTTATAATGCGGAGAAAAAAAAATGGTCCCATGCGATTCTGCTTTGAGCAAGTTTTACCGTATATTTTTCTCCATTGACCTGTTGGTTCATCTCCCTTTTCCAAAAATTTTCCTTTCTCCATTAACATGTCGGTTCATCTCTCTTTGGTCCTAAACATTTTCCTAACGTCTTTAATCTCAAATACCACTACTCCCCCCCCTCTTAGAAGAAAGAGGCCTTGGAAAAATCATTGTTATATACTTAACTTGTCTAAACACCCTCAAAAATTTGTTATAAGAAAAGTGTGCACAAGCTGGTAAGTATTTTGCAAAGTTTACTGACCTTCACCATGGCAATACCTTAGTTGTCTACAAGATGTCTCATTGGGTCAGTATGTTAACTGCATACCATTCATGGCATCTTTAAGGAAATAATAGTATCTAAATTAACTTTGTCTAATAACTCCTAACAAAGGAGAGGTTAATGCCAACATTGGGCTTTTACGCCATTGCATACAAATCACAGGATGGGAAGAAAAATTTCACTTTTTGTTAAAATGAAATTAAAAAAATATTCATACAATAGGAAGTAACATTATGGGGTTCTTCTTAATAAATAAGATGCTACAGACTCACCTTATGCATTAAAAAATGACCTTATGAAGTTATAACAAGGGAGGAATGCAGGCTACATAGCAAACAGTACAGGTTACATATCATAATTGTTACAGAAGTTTGAAAACATTGTTTCACTTGCAAAATGTTTTTTTTTACAAAATAAATTTGAACTCAAATTTCAACTTCAGAAATTGAAAGAAGAATAACTGATGGAAGAAGAATCATTGGTATGTTAACTCAGTGCTTTGGAATAGAAATATAATATACAGAACAAAGAAAACTATATTTCAAGTTCTGTTACAAAGCATTTTATTATATGGATCTGAAACCTGGACAGTATAAAAAAAAAGCCAACAAGTTGTTAGCAGTAGAAATAGATTTTTGGAGGTGATCGACAAGAATTTCAAGAAGGGGTTAAGACAGAAACAGGACAATGAGGATAATTAAGCAAGTTGACAAAAAAAATTAGAAAAAAAAATTTGAGATGGTATGGGCACCTCATAGGAATGGAAGACAAAATACCAAAGAAGATCCTTGATTGGAAAGCTAATGGAAGAAGTGGAGAGGCAGACCTAGAACATTGGATAGATGGAGTGAGGAGAAGTATGGAAGCTAGAGATTTGAGGGAAGAAGATGCTTTAGACAGGACCATCTGGTGACAAATCTTTTGGGTTGAAGGAGAAATACTGTAATATAGAATATTCCTAAAATTGAACTCTTGAAGAAAATCCTTCTCCTCTTCTTACATAATCAAATTTAAAGGTTAATTAAAAACAAATATATTAATGGATACATCTTTACCTATGATGCATCCATTATTTAAAATATTGTCAATTGTTTTTAATCCGTTTAACTATATGGAGAGGAAGATTACCGATCAAATTGTCATCTAAAATGACATTTTGTGCAATAAACCTTTGATAAAACAGAGAAAAATATTTACTAAAGGTATCTCTCTCTCTTTACGTCTGTCATGCTATATTTGCAACTAAATAATTAAAAAAATCTGATCAAAGTTTTATAAAAATTAAGGAAACAAATTTATTTTATTTATATTAATTACAATGTTTCATACTGTAATTTTCACATTTCCTTTGTAATTAAAATTATATATTTATTAGATGAGATTTCTAAATTAAATTCATGCATCAAATAATCTATATAATTTGGAGCAACAAAAAAAAATAAAGATATACTAACTTAATATAACATAAGTTCTGGATTAATAATTATATCTCCATGTATCACAAGAACTGGAACAAGTATATTATGAGAATAAATTTATTCACATTCATTAATAGATTACAAAAGGAAGTAACATTATGAGGTTCTTCTTAATAAATAAGGTGAGTCTGATTTCATGTTACCTCATAAATCGCTGTGTTCTATTTGAACATGTTTCAATATGCCATCTATAATATCATCAGCTTGTCCGGGGTCAACAACATAAAATTCAACAGTATGGACAAGTGATGATGATATAGATAACATATCAAAACATTTTCTCTGTTTTTATTTAAACCAACATTTGAACCCTGGACCTCTCATTTTCCGTACGAGTGTGCTGTCCTTTACACCATTCAAATGACAAAAATATTAACATTTCTTTCAACTTTATAATTATTGTTCATCCGAAGGCTAATAGCTGTCGCCACCATCATGCCAACTGACATCTTCTATGTGTAATGGACAGCACACTTGTACGGAAAACGAGAGGTGCAGGATTCAAACGTTAATCTAAATAAAAACACCAAAAATATGAAGCTTTACCGTTAAAAAATTAATGTATAAATTCTCAATAAAAAATACTTCTGAATAGAAGAATCATATTTGAAGAGAATTATAAAGATGAAAGAAATGTTAATGTTTGTATCGTCATTTAAATGGTGCAATGGACAGCACACTCGTATGGAAGACGAGAGGTCCAGGGTTCTTAAATATAAAAACATGTTCAAATAGTATACAATGATTTATGAGGTAAGATGAAACCAGATTCACCTTATTTAGTGTTCAGATCCATTAAATCAATAATGAAATATTCTCCAAAATAAAAATGTTTGCTAGGATGCAACATGAAAATATGATATTTGAAGAGAAAAATTATAAAATAATAATACAATATAATAACATAATAAAGAAGCCGCCATTTGCAAGTTAGAAGCAAAGCATTCATAGCTATGGGGCCCAGGAAAATTAACAATATATATAAGAGAAATTTGAATTTGCATTTACATTGGAACTTGCTCAGATAGCTCAGTCGGTAGATAATTGGCCCAGAAAGCCAAAGGTCCTGGGTTCAAGCCCCAGTCTGAGCATATAATTTTTCTCTTCAAATATGATTTATTCATCATTGAGATGTATGAAATGAATAATAAAAACAATGAAAATATGACCTAAAGATCTCTCTCACTTTTTAGAAAAAAAAATACAATGGGGATGATCACAATCACCTCTCCTCCCCATACTGCACAATCAATTAATTCACATCTGTTAATGGATTTCAAATGTTGTTCTGACTTGGGAACATAATGCTCATAACCTATTTCTTAATAAATATTCTTGCTAACATTTACTCACTCCAATTTTCCCTAAAATTAAAACATCTGCATTTAATTATCTTCACAGACTACTACATGGTTAAAAACTGCTGTAGTTAAAACAGCTATTAACATTCAACAAACCTAAACTATTTACTTATCTATTCCATGGTTTAAGAAAATAGTGAATCTTAAAATTTGTCATGACATAAAATGATATTTTGTCTTTTTTACCTATAGTTAAATCTGCTACATATTTTAATAAATCTAGAAAATAACTTAATTTGCACATGGATGAAATACTTTACTAAATATAATAAGGATGTTTATACAGTGAGATCAGTATAGTGTTGGGCAGCAGGCGCGGGGTTTGTGCTGTGCGATGACGAAGGCTTACTCATGCAGACACGCAACTTGAAATGTGTGCTGACTCAGCAGTATACGAGTACATCCCACGCATTCACGGTCACAGTCAGATAGTGTAACTCGAGTAGATAAGGTGCTCGGTCGCTTTTCCTTATGAACTGAATGGTGTGTGTATAATGTAAACTGAATGACGTGTGCATAAGTGTAAACTGTATAATGACTAATATTTTTTCTACGAACGTGTATTTATTTATGATCAATATTTGTTAACTCAGTCTGCCAGTCAAGTATGAAGACTTTTTGAAACACGATTCCCGGGTGTAAAAATTCCGTCACTTTCAACAGTCCATAATCTGTACAACAAATTTTATAAAGAGGTGTCAAAAATATATGGACGACGAAGGTGAACAGATCCAGCACCTGCTTCAATAAAGTTGGTAAGTATGACAATTTGTAAAATAATTACGAAAATGTGTGTGGTTATCACCATGATCCTACGCTGTCTGTTCCCCACTGTGAGTGCATCAGCAGTGTATAGTGAAATCCCCGCGTCTGCTTTTCACTGCTATTTGATCGCACTATATTAACAAATTCAGGACAAACACATAAAATATCTAACACTTGTACTTAGCCAAATTAAAATAAATTACCAATTAACATCATTAATATAAACAATACGACACTTTTAAAATAAACCTAAGAAAATATTTGTATTAAGACACAATATTATAATTTGATAAATTTTTAAAATAACTTATTTTCACTTAAAATATTTTAATATCTGTATTTTGTGTTCCTGAATTATGTACTGACAAATCAACCTGTATATTTATACAGCTAAATTGAATTGAATAAAATTTCTGTTTAATATACAGGTCAACATTTATACAGCTCTGAATGCAATTCTTAAGTTTCTTCTTCTTCATTCTTTTTACACAGAGTGTCACATCTTTAGGGTCAAATCAATATAGAAGATAGAATGTTAACTTAGTATTTTGAGATGAAGAACTACAGTTCAGAAAGATTCACATAAATCTCCACAAGATCTTAATACAGTAATAACATTTATTTTACTATTGCACAACAGCTCTAGAAGGCCTTTGGAATACCAGCCAGCTGGTATTAATTATAAGGTGAATTATCGTCCACCAATATGTGGGTGACATGTGGTCAGCATGTCAGCAGGTTCCCAGCCGTTACAGCTGATTTTCTTAATCTGGATCTGCTACTTATTCTAGCTACCCTAATATCTCATGATTCTGGGTGGGCACCAATCCATACTGGGTGAAATTCCAAGAGAAAATTTATTCAGACTTTAACCTGTGCAAGTTCCATAGCTCCACTGAGGCATAATGCCTTAAAATGCTCGGCTATGGCACAGAACTTAAAAATAATGCTTTTTATATGGAAAACATTTATATACAATGTTAATAACAATGATGATAACTAGAGCTAGCAATTCTAGGTGCTGCACCTTAATTTTTTTTGTTACTACAATGCTCAAATTAGCTTGTCTTGCAAAGAAAACATTAAATAAATGCTCCCTACTGTGTTTTAGTTGCACCTTTTTTCAATGCTAGCACTTTTTTTTCAGTACAAGCACATTTTGCACTTTTTCAAATCTTTTTTGTCTCCTTTACCAGCATTTTATTCCTAAAATAATGTGTGTATATACATATATGTATATTACATTTCTTCAAATATGTTTTCAAGGGTTGCTAATGATGTGTGGTATCAATCCACATCACATTACTTCCACTTCATCATCCTGCTGATGATGGAAGTTAACTTCTGAAAGGCCTCCAACTAATATTTTAAATACATAATTTTAACAAAGTTGAGGACGACAGCACCTGACAACAGGTACATTTTCATTTTTATCTTAAAACATTGAGTTGTTGCAAAATATATACTTTAACAATTATCTGGACTTGTGATTTCAGTAACATAATATTCTGGGACTTTTCTTACGCAGACTTTTTAATACATGAGAATATGGGTGAATTTTGCATTGTTAGTTATTTAATGTAATTGGTTTTGGTACTCTTTAATGATTATTTACATGGGGAATTTGCACCTTTTATTTAAAAAAATTGCACCTTTTTCTGCTAAATTAAAGCACCCTTTTCACCAAAATTTTGTACTTAAAATTCCTAGCTCTAATAATAACATTAAAAAAAATCGGCAACAGTGGACTAGTGGCTATGCTCCTTGCCGCTGGTCCCGAGTTCAATCCCAGCACATTTTGGATTGTAAGTTATTAAGTAAAGAAAGATACTGGTAACAGAAAATAATATGGATATATTTATGATAAAAGAGGTTAAATTCAGTCTTTGTTCATACATAATACCTAAAATAAATATTACTCTATGTTCAATATATTTTCTTAAAACGTTCCTATGCTTAAAAAAAAATTTCCTACTTCAGTGCCACTAAAGAAGTCTCTTATGTAAGTTCAAAATTATGTTTTACTAGACTATCTCATCCAGTTAAAAAAAAAATCTTTGAAAATAAATGAGGAAGCAAAGCTTATCTGAACCTTACTTTTGATTCTTATTAAATTTGACTCCCTTATCATTATATTCCTGTTTTTAAATTTTAGTTCACAAGAATTCCCTCCTCAAGAAATCATGGGTTGCTGCACATTCGACACTTTTAAGTCAAGCTTGTTTAATTACTTGTTGGATAATTAATTTTCCTATGTCATAAAATGTTATCAAATGCTGGGCCTTGGCAATGAAGCCATTAGCATTCTGTCATAAAATTATATGCCATAATTTTTTTTTATTTTCATGCTTTCTATTTTTTGCCATTTCCATCATTAGGTGAATTTAGAATAACCTAACATATATAGTAACTAGCGTACCTGGCAGACGTTGTCCTGCCTGAACGTTCAATTCTCATGTCATGGGCAGACGATAAAAATATGTTACTTTTTTACCACAAAATTCAACAATTAGGACATAATTATATATTATTAAATAAGTTCGCAAGAAAACATCTTACAGCCTTCTGTTGTAGCTCAAGAAGTGCGAATGATGACGTTACATAGGCATGAACATTAGAATTGTACCCTCCTTTGCAGATAAGTTAAGAACCGTCATATAACAATTATATTAGAGTGAAAAAATAAATAAATAAATTGATGAGACTGAGTCAAAACAGTTTTTTTTTTCCCCCCAGGTAGATTTCATTTCTGACCCACTGTGCACCGGTCCCAAACTGGCCGACATTCCATGAGAAAAATTTCTTCCCCCGTAGAGACTCGAACCAGCGTAAGTCCCGTAGTTCTGCGCCAAGATTTCTTGCCTTAACCACTCGGCTACGGCGCGAGACTCTTGGTATCAGTGAAAGACAAAAATGGTTATTGTGAGTTATCTGTAAGAGATAAGGAACTCCTGGTATCAATGAAAGACAAAAATGATTTTTGTGAGTTATCCGTAAGAGATAAACATGTACTGTCGCGGACTTTTTTGTAGAGCTTTTTGAGATATTCAATTCTGTGTACATTCATTTTGTGTATTTCTTATGGTTTAGGCAGCATAAGCCATTTAAGCGTCCAAAGAGCTACTTTTTTCACGTTTTCTACTACAAAGGGCGATTTTAAGTGTGTAGGAGTTGAGTATCACAACTCTCTTATAGCCTATGTTCATCCCGGGAATCTCCTGAACATTTTGCAAAAAACCCCATCACAATTGGATCAACGGTATGGCCACGCATAAAGTACAAACAAACAAACAAACATACAAACAATTTTTATATATAAGATTATATTGTAGGCCTATCAGTAATAATTTATTTTATTCTACATGTAGCTTAGTTATAAGACTAATTATTCTAAATTTATCTAACCTAGTTGAATGGTAAAGGACAATAATTCAGCCTAGTAAACTTATTATTATTATTCCTATGATGCTCAATGCCCTTCCTCTGTTTAAAATCCTTATGCAGGAACAGGAACATTTGTGTTTTATAATTTATTCATTCTTTAAAGCTCATTTATTGCCCCCTCAAACTTTCAGAAGAAATAATTTTTTCTTCTTCTTGCAAGGATTGGACCTTTTTGGTTCATTCTGGCCCCAAGTATTATAGCTGCTGTGTCCATATCTTTCTTGGGCGTTCCCGATCTCTTTTTCCTCCTCTTGGTTGATAGTTCAGACTTTTCCTAGGCAATCTGTTGGTATCCATTCTGCAGACATGTTCATACCATTTTCTCCTATACTCTTCTATTTTATCTGTCAAACTGAATATGTAGTTCTTCATGGATATCTTCACTTTGTTTTTTATCCATTAAAGTAAATCGTAAATATTTAATTTCTGTTGCTTCTATTCTTTTAATTGACAGTTTATTCAGAGTCCATATTTCTGAGCCGTACAATATTGTACGTACAGGCAATACTTTATAGCATTTTTAAATGTGTTTCTTTTCTTATTTTCTTTTAAGGGTGCCACATAAATATTGAAATATTTGTAATGTATTATTTATGTCTTTTTCTCTACTTTTTTCTAGATCTTTTTTGATAATTATACACCTTATGATTTATCTCCTGTTATTTTTGCCCTTGCAATTTTTTTTACAATTTTAACTGAAAAACCAATTAGGCAGTTCATTCTTTAGTGTAAACTGTATATAGTTATTACCAAAACATAAATACCTTACCCAGTCCCACAAGGCAGTTATTGCTATTGCATAAGAATATTTTATATTTCTCAAATATATGGTACACTACTGTCATACCTTCTCTCTTAAACATCCAACAGACATGATGAAAAAAAAAGTGAAGGGCCAAGCTCTTAAACAAATGGACCTTCATATAAAATACTGAATCACAGTCGGAAAAATAGTAACATATTGAAAATGTATTCATTTGTCACATAAATATCCACTCACTTTTAAAATCCAATACAGACTGCACTGCAGAAAAAAATTGGCACTGCTGATTTCTACTAGAGAGAAGGATTGTCTATTGGTTTCCAGTTCTTACAATAAAGGAGTTGGGGGTTGTTTGCTAGCTACATCCCAGAACTGAGTTTTTTTGTTTTGATACTTTTAAGAAATGACCAGCTTCATGGGCTAGTGGTGAATGTTTCTGACTATTGTTCATGAGGTCCCGGGTTCAATTCCCAGTCACACCACAGGAATCTTTCTTAAAGGGAATTATTCCTGTGGTTACCCATGGTCTGGAATTTAGGTTAAAAACTCTCCTGGAGTTTCATTATCATTTATCACCCATCACCCCAACTTAAAAAATGGATTTACAATTCTGCCAAAGCCAGAAATGTCGTAAGACACAATCTGGTAGCATTAGACAAAAAATAAATTTAAAAAATACTTTTAAGAAACATTTTGCACCATTGAGGTTAATGTTAAATATTTAAAGTACAAACCTTATTGTCTTAAATATTTGTTTTGGCAAGAATTATATTTGCTTGAAGAGACCGAGATTATGTTCTTTCACAGTGAGTGAAAAGTTAAAATAATATAATTTAATACATTACTATTATTTGTATACAAATTAAATAAAATTTGCATTTTTCTTTTAATTAGGACTCAGATTTTGAGGGCATGGCTTATTCAATGCTGCAAGGTATTCAAGAAAATAGGGTGTTTCAATTTAGACACATGTCAGTCATCTCTAATCTTTCCTGTCACTACAATCATTTGGTTCTTGATAAAGAAAAAATAGAAAATGCTTGTTCAAACACAATAGTTGTGCAAAATGACATTAAATGTTTCAAGATTTTATCTGAAAGTTCTTTGTGACCTCCATAGCCAGAAATCAAGCAAATGATATTCATTGTCAACAGTATCTATGTGATTTAAAATAATAACTCAATAAGTTAAACATTTTCTCTCATTTGTAAAAGTGTGTGTGTGTGTGTGTGTGTGTGTGTGTATGACTCTATTGTAGTGGTATTTTGAATTCCCATGTTATTAACACTATTTTTTCCATAGGTTAAATGACACTTCAATTATGAATCAGGGCGATGAGCTGCTATATCTTTGCCAAGGACAAGTCTGAAGATTCTTTAATGAGTCATACATCTCTGTGACACTGGTCCACATGAAGAAATCTGTCCTCAAATTTTCCTCATCCAAAAAAAATTCCATCTTGGTTTCGAACAAACCTAAGATACTAATCGAAGAGATAAAACGCATTACCCTTAGACAACCAAGGCTGACTATATTGAATTACGAACAGGAAAACAATCATTGTTTGTAGTAAGAGTCTTTTCAATTTTCTTACATCAACAGGTGTAGCACTTTGCTTTCACTCACTTTGTTTAACTTTATTTTCCACTTGGAACATGTCAACACTTTGAACTTATTACTCCAGTTAAGTTCATTAGGAGGAAATATGCTAATTTGTATAACAAAGAAAATCATGCACTTTGTTATTTTTATTTACAGTTCATAATTTTGAAAGTCTAGCGGAGATTTCAGCCAAGGCTCCTGTCATGTGGAAACAAAGATCCATTTCTGCATTCAACAGCACAGCACCATGGGCTGGATATTATCTGTAACATAATGATATTAAAAAAAAATCAAAATCTGTGTGCAGGGGATCATCTTCTTTCATCAGTTCAATATCGTATATATTTGTTATCAACCTAATTGCAACACCAGGGAGGTAAGCTCCTACACCTGAGCATTTGCATATCCAAGAATTCTTCAACATATCGCACATCTCTGTGATGTGGGATCATGGGGTTTTCCCCCTTCAAAAGAAGTGATATCCTCAAATTTTCCTCAATCAAAACAATTTTGTGAACCTTGGCTGAGATTGAACTGGAAACTTGAAAACCACTAGATCAACAGAATTTTTGTTGTAATTCTGATTCCAAGAATAAACAACTCTGAGAATAGTTAGCAGTTTTGAGATGCTTTGCATTTTATTACATTGCCCATGGTGCCTGTTGAATGGAATTAATAACACACAATAGCTCTCTGCATCTTCTCACAGTTGCTGGAGTGTGTCAATTAACAACATCTTTATATATCCCCAAAGAAAGAGTGCAGTGGGGTAAGATCACAAGTTTGAGAATGTCACAATTAAATGTTTCTCCGCGATCAATCCACATTCTTCAATCACTATGATTACTACCTTCCGCTATGCTTTGTATCAATCCACTTTCTTCAATCTCTATGGTTACTACCATCTGCTATGTTTTGCATAAAGTTAGATTGCAACACATTATGACACAGACAGATGTTTTCATACATGGATTTACTTTCAAGAATCCTGCTGTTGTATTGTTACACATGCACTTGCCTAGAATTATGATTGTTGATTAAATTGATATAGAAGTGATGTTGTAAAGTTTAATTGCAGTTTAGCAACCAGCTCAGAACACTTGAGAACACAGCTAGCAAAGAAAGTTACTAATATTTCAATTATTATTTGCTAAATGATGATGCTAAATGGGGACCTTGTAACCCCTATCGTGTTATGGCGGGTGGTCCAAATAGCAATGGTAATAAGGACACGTGGACCAACAAGGAGCCCAGTTCCTGGGGGCTTCATAATGCTGGACACCCTCCCTCCTGGGGTCATAAATATAGAGGGCCCATTCCCAGGGTAACAAGGGCGAACACTCCAACGGTCAAGACAGAGCGGAAAGAGCATCCCTTCATGTAGGGCTAATATACATGATGGCTAAATGGTTTAAGCCATAAGACAGCAGTCCTAACATCATTAACTCCATAAGAGGCTGGTAACCTCTTTGATGTAATAATTACTCAAAGTGTTCACAATGAACAGCCGGACAGAGGAATTATTGTGAATTCGGAACAGGCAAATCGCCTAAATGAGAGAGATAGTTCTCTTGAAAACTAGTTCCCGTGTTTAAAGAAACATAAAATATGAGGCAAGATGTAAAAAAATGACTCATTAATTTACGAATCGCCTAAACCTTGAAGTGAAGATGATGATGAAATGATGAATAACAATCAAATGAAAAGTGATTCAGCTTTCTAGTTTGTTAACAATATTTCTGATCAGGCCTTGTCAAACTTGATTACACTAATGAATAATAAATAAATAAATATAAGTCAAACTAAGGGGAACTGAAACTCAACTCAAGGAACAGGCATACAAATCTGTAGAATAGAAAACTTACAATAGTAAAATCAACAGTCACCAAATAATTGTAAGTTAAATATGGGAAATAACATTATGAGGTTCTTAATTCAATGAATGAACGAGTCAATTCTTATCTTACTTCATGAAGAGTTGACTCATTCATTCATTGAGTCACTAAATAATTATTAATTATTTTGGGGGGAGGGGCAGAATTTTTAAGAAAAATTAAGTTTATGTATTTTTAAGTATCAAGGATTCAATTTCACATGATGTTCAATAGACAAATACTAAGGAAATTAAATTTGAAGAGAAAAATTTTCGCCTAGACCGGGACTCGAACCCGGGACCCTTGGTTTTCCGGGCCAAGTGCTCTACCAACTGAGCTACCGAGGCGAGTTACGATCTAGACGCAAATTTTTCTCTTATATACGTTGTAATTCCCTATCGCCAAATGCTTTTGAAACCATTGTTTCTATCTTTGCAAATGGCGGCTTCTTAGTTAAGAAGACATTTATTGGAAATTTAACATTACTTTAAAAGCCAGTAAGGCCTCTAATGATGTTTTTATTATTAATTTAACATTTCTCAATGAAAGATAAATTAAATTTGAAGAGAAAAATTTTCGCCTAGACCGGGACTCGAACGAAAATTTTTCTCTTCAAATTTAATTTATCTTTCATTGAGAAATGTTAAATTAATAATAAAAACATCATAAATACTAAGGAGTTTGATGTCCCCTGCAAGAAAATCAATAGTGTGTGTTCTAACGCAACCTACTATACTTTTCATACTTTGGGTTCTGTGATGGGCAAACAGATGGTGTTAATGTGTCTCTTTTCAATTTATACATCACTTCAGCAGACCACCTTACGTTAAATGATATATTTTTGTATTGTGGAAATTTTCAGTAAGTGGCTGAATTCAAATACCTAGGAACAATAATCACAAGTAGGAATGAGATGCACAAAGGAATTTAACATAGGCTAAATTCTGGAAATGCGTGCTATTATGCATTGCAGAGACTTTTGATGTGCCAACTGCTTTCAAAAAAAATGTTAAACTGAAGATATATAAAACTGTTATTCTACCAGTTATATTATATGGATGCAAGACCTGGACTCTTACTTTAAGGGAGGAAAGGAGATTACGAGTATTTGAGAATTAAGTTCTTAGGGAAATTTTTAGACCAAAGAGAGATGAACAGACAGGTGAATGCAGATGACTACATAACAATGAACTAGATGGTCTTTATAAGAAGCCAGATATAATAAGAACAGTTAAGTCTCGTAGACTGCGATGGGCAGGACATGTGGCACGTATGGGGAATGAAAGACGTGCATGGAAGCTTCTTGTAGGAAAACGCCCAGTTGGTAAAAAGAATGACGTGGGAGAATAACATTAACTATGATTTGAGGGAAGTAGATTATACAGGGAATGATTGCAAAGCATTAGCTCAGAATAGGGATGTATGGAGAGCTTATGTCCGTGTGGCCATAAACCTATGGGTTCGATAGTGCCAGTGAGTAAGTAAGTACACAGAGAGGAGTATAGAATGAATGTATGTATGTATGTAGCTAATGCTCTGGAGTTAACAACAAAGTTATTCTCCTTCATGCTTCCCAATACTTGGATGTCACGTCTTGATAATTTTTTAGGATGATAATGAAGAGAAGGGAGAATGTGAAACACAACGCCGGCACATAGCCTACTCCTGTCGAAATGCACCAATGGACCACCAGGCTTAACATCCCCATCCAAAGGTAGAATTTCTAACAGTACCACATGCCTTCTCAACATGTGTATTGCAGAGGGATATTCAATTTAATGCAGGAATCTAGTTCACAATCTAGCAATTAAAAGTTGTAACACCTCCACCATCCCTCCTGATCCCAAGATTAAAAATTTTACTATTAAATTAATTAAAATTTTCAATCCCATGGGGTATCAAACCCACGCTGCAATCAACACTTTTGAAATTCATATTAAAGCACCATTGAGGTTATGTAATAAGATGTTAATTATATAATTTTTAATATTTAATTTTAGGAAGTTATATTTTGAGGTTATTTTAATTATATTATTTTTGGTCTGGACATCTTACCTCAATATTAATGTTGATTTGTTCTTGGACATGTTTCAAAACAATTCTGTTTTATCGTCAGCTTTCCCAGACTCAAATCAACATTAATATTGAGGTAAGATGTCCAGACCAAAAATAATATATATAATTTTTACCTGGTAAGTCAGTCGTCCTCAACTAAATAATTAAACTTCTTCAAGTTATTCTAATATGGAGGCCTTTCGAAAACAATGTTTCATCTTCTGCATATTAACTGGAACTGATGGTGTTATATAGGTTGTATAACAGATTTATGTCTGCGGTTATGTTTTTGTTGAGTAGGTCTTTATTTAAAAGAAGCAAGGAATAAAGACCTACTCAACGAGAACATAACCGCAGACATAAATCCGTTATACAACCTATATAACATCATCAGTTCCAGCTAAAATGCAGAAGATGAAATATTGTTTTCGAAAGCCTCCATATTAGAATAACTTGAAGAAGTTTAATAAATTAGTTGAGGATGACTGACTTACCAGGTAAAAATTATATAATTAACATCCCATGCTGCAAGTCAGGAAGCAGGCGTACTACCACCAGAGTAGCACGGCAGATTGAAACTCAATAGTCAACCAATAGTTATTTTAATTAATTTCACACTCTTAACAAGTGAGGTCATTAGCATTAATAATTCAAATCTGTACATGAAAGAGTCAACAAATTTTGCTCAGTGATTTCTTAATTCAGATCTTACATTTTTTTCACATTCCATTAATCTACAACATGGGATTCTAGGGTTTATTTTCCTTCTTCTTCTTCCTTCCAAGTATTAGGCCAAGGCCTGTTACGATCCTATAGAAAATTTTCCCTCCAGCGTTTCATAGGACGGCCCAGTGATCTTCGTCCTCTTGGTATATAATTATAAACAGCTTTGGGGATCCGATTTGAACTCATTCTTTCAAGATGGTGTTTCCAATTTAGTTGGTACTGTTTAATATATTCCAAAATTGGCGTAGTCTTCAATTCTTTTAAGATATCGGTGTTCCTTTTCTGATCCCATCTGGTGTAACCCGCTGTTCTGCGCATGAATCTCATTTCACAAGCCGTTATTCTGCTTTCATGTTTTTTTTTAGTGTCCATGCTTCACTACCATAGGTCAACACTGGTCTAGCCAAAGTGTTATATAAACGTAATCTGGCGTTTTTTTGAACAAGGGATGGTTTCATAACTTGATTAATAATTCCTAAACTTTTATTATAACTAGTGACTTTTTCAGGGATATCGTTTTCATCCCAGATAGAGAGATAATATCCAAGATATTTAAATTGATTAGATCTCTCTAAAATTTTATTCTGGAGACAGATTTTACTTTGTATGGGGTCCTTCCCATGAAATGCCATAATTTTAGTTTTGTTAATTGATATTTCCATATTAAATTTGGCACCTATTTTTTGTAAATTATAAATTGATCGTTGCAAATCATTTTCGGAAAGTGCCAGAAGAGCTAAATCGTCTGCAAAAAGAATAGCATCGAGTTTGAGGTTCCTATTGATGGGTATATATCCTCGTTGTGTTTTCCTCCATTCATTTATTAATTTATTCATGTATATAATGAAAAGCACCGGTGAAAGTCCACATCCCTGTCTTACTCCAGTGTTGATCTTTTCCCAAGAAGATAATTTGCCATCTTGTTTAACAGAGATTTCATTATCTTTATAGATGTTGAAGATATTAGTAATATATTGTTGTGGAACGTTATCATCAGCTAAAATTTGCAGTAATATATTTCTGTCTACTTTGTCAAAAGCCTTTATGAAGTCAACGAAGGCGATATGAGTTTCTATATTGAATTCCTTGTGCTTTTCTAATAGTAGTTTTAGAGTAAAGAATCCATCTGTACAAGATCTACCCTTTCTGAATCCATTCTGCTCTTCTCCAATTATATTTTCATAAATTTTTCTCAATTTATTCTTAACTATATTAGCATAAATTTTATATCCAGAGTTCAACAAGCTAATTCCACGATAGTTATCTTTATTTCCATTTGAATGAATTATTTTTACACCTTAAAAAAATCCATCAATCCTAGTCACGTTTGAATCAATGAACCTTGGGACCAGAGGCAAACTTAGTAATCATTAGTCCACTGGGACCAAACAACCAATAATTGAAACACATAAAAGAGTAATTAAGATATATGGTCTGTGTATTCTTACCTCTTATGGTTGTTTTTTGTTGACTATTTAACTTATGCCCCAAATGAGAGTCAATGATCAATCATGTTTCAATGAATTTTGTTTTACAACCAATCAGAGTCATGTTTCACCTCGATAGTTAACAAATTTTGATTACCAAAATAAAGAAAGCTCCTCCTCTGAACAGGTCAGAGCATTATTTTGGAGTGACTGACTCTCTAACAAATATATTGAATATATCAAATAATGAACAGATTCCTTCGACCTACACATTTGATAAATGTGTTTTAAATACTGATTTTACGGAGTTGTTTCTGAAAAAATGAATTAATAACCTGTAATGCTGGTTAGTCCACCGCTGTGGTCTCGAGGTAGTCTGCTGCCTTATCATGCAGTGGGCCCAGGTTCGATTCCCGGTTGGGACAGGCTCCTGGGACAGGTTTTTCCTCACTTTAAGACAAATGTCAGGAAGCTTAGGGCCAACGGTCCCCGAAAATCATCCGGTCATCATCATCATCATCATCCTTCACCGGTGTGGAAAGCAACGGGAAGCTACCACACCTATAATCCCCTAGTAAAGCTGCAAAGCATAGCATGAAAATGTTATGATTGCAGTGAAAGACCTGCCCCTTGGGCAGAATTACTATGGATGGATGGAATGCTGGTTAATATACAGTTTGATGTGTTCCATTTTTTCTCCAATTGGGTGCATTCTTACAATATTGCAATCCTATTTGGCAAAGTTGCAGTGACGAACAAATTAAATATAGACAATTTTTTTATTATTAATTTAACACTTCTCATAGAAGGATAAATTATATTTGAAGAGAAAAATTAAATATAACCAAAAATTTCTCATTTGTTTTCAAACATCGCTGTTCACATTAAATATATAAATATTTTTAAATAACTATATTTAAATAATGATTTGTGATTAAACAGCTTAATTTTATTCGTTAAATAGTTCTAACAAAGACCACTCTTTATTTCCAAATCCTTTAGATAAATTGGAAATCACTCATGGCATTACTTGTGAACATAAGTTTCAAGGCTTGTGAGCCCCATTTTCAGCTTTTACAGACCTCTTATGGTTGGAGGTAAGAATACACAGACTAAATATCTTAATTATTAAATAAACCCCTTAATTTTACTTCCTAATGTATTTTTAAAATACATAAAAGAGTTGTAACTAAGCAATAGGTAGGTAGATGAACTACAACATAAGTAGACTAATTTCTCATTCAGTTTCACAGCTTTTGTACATATTTTTATTTCATACTCAATACCAAACAAAAAGAAATTTGGATACTCACACAAAGGAACACTTTAGAGGTATTAAAAATGGCAAAATTGAAAAATCTGCTATTGCAGCACATAATTTTGTTGGAGAGTCATAAAATCGGAAAAAGAGGTAAAACTTCTAAAACATTTGGAAAAACCTTTATAATTGACAGTTTGGGAGAAGATAAATATTCAGAAGAACAAATTTAAATCCATGAATTTCGAAATTCCTGATGAACGGGACCCGATCTCGAAGTTCATCAAATCAACATCAGATGGTAACATAGATGGAGATTTCAACGAAAATCCAAGTCATAATGTTGGTTGAAAATGAGAGGGATGTTTCCTCTTGAAAACTACAGTTCCCATGTTTAAGAAAACATACCATATCTTATGGACTATAAGATGTACTTTCTTCTTCGAAAAATCGCCTCCAAAATTCAGGTGTGTCTTATACTCAAAACTAATATAATATTGTCCAGTGTTTGATTTAAAATTCCTGCCAGTCTTAAGTGACCATTTATTCGATGCCGCGGAAAACCTATCTCTATCTGGCAACGTTGGATTCAACTGGCAGCAGCAGTACACCGATGCGATGAACATGAGTTGCAGGGATTCACAAGCTTGCTAACACTGCCCCGCCATCAGAAACCCAGAACACTGTCTGGCCTATGATGCATCATTGCAGTGTACGATGCCAGTGAACTTGAACAAATGGATGAAATCCAACATGAATTCACACCGAAAGGAGCTTCAAAAGGACATACAATCAAACAAGTGTGTCAGTGAATAAAAAATCGTGGTCTAGAGTGAGAGAAGCCATTATTGTTAAATCTTTCAAGAAGTGCGGCGTTAGTAATACTCTCAATTGCAGCGAAGAACATCTTGTATATGAAGAGAACAACGACGATGAAGAAAAAGAAGAAGAAGATGAAAGTTCAGATGATGATTTTCAGGGATTTTAAAGATCAGAACGGTTTTATAAACTAAGATTTTTTTTTAGTCTGACTTTGCAATCTAATAATAAAAAATGGTAAAATGTTATCTTTTTTTAAAAATTGCTTTAAAATTAAGGTGTGTCTTATAGTCATAAAATACGGTAAACTATGGGGTAAAATATAAAAAAATGACTCATTCTTCATGAATAAGAACCTCATAATGTTATTTCCCATATTTAACTATGAATAATCATTCTCTTATTTTTACTCTGACCAGATGATATTCCGAATTGCAGTCAGTCCCTTTAATTAATTTAATGTTGATGATGCTAATGTGTCAGTATTTATCAACTAATAAATTATCTGATTTCATCATGTGGATATATTCAAAATATTTATGAATATCCTTATGCTGGAATGTAATGCTCTTAACAATAAGATTCTTTGATGTGACAAAAGTGGCTAATCTAGCCCCCACTGTTATTACTAGAGACTGGATGTTAGGGAAAATGCCTATAGTTATTTATTATAGATATTGTAAAAGTGACTTCATATAAGTTCATACCTACGACCTTAGAGTTGTTTTCCATGAAGTTAATTTTGCCTATAAATGCCTATTTCAGCTTACAATGCCTATTTGCCATTTTTTCTCAAAATTAACTCGTACTTAAATGAAATCAATTAAAACGGACAGACTTCATGACAGATATCATTGCATAGAAATTTTCAAGTGTTATTTTTATAAATTCTCTCTTAGAATATTTTAGGATAAGAGTGGAAATAATATTCTAACAGTTAATTTAGGTCTATATTTTACAGCCCTTCAAGCTTTTGAATACTTTGAAGCCCCAACAAGATTAGCCTGAAATGAAATATTCAACTTGATATTACTTACATTTATTTTAATTTCTGTACTTCTTCTATTATTTAATACTTTCCCATTTCCTATTCATTATCAAGAGACAATAAACATGCTTCCTATTAACAATTTACAATAACCTGGCAGGTAGATGGTTTCCACCTCAATGCACTCCCGTTAGGCGAAATAACAAGTACTGGCTATTTTGTTTTAACGTAAGGCTGTAAAAATTTGCATTGCAGTCCATTTTTGTAAGAGCCTATTTTGAATTTTTAGTGCCTATATTAATGATTTTTAGTGCCTTTTTGCCTGCCTATTTTGATTTTTTAAAGTGCCTATCATCCGGACTCTAGTTATTACTATCTTAATAAAGATTGAATTTGCCTCTTGTAGGCCTGAATATATCTTCCCATCCCAATTTTGCATTAAAATATTCTAAGAACATTTTCATATGATATCATGAAAGCCTATCAACTACATATTCTTCATAGAACTCATTCTTGATTTTGATTCATCTTTAACTTCTGTGGGACCATATATATTTGCGATTTTTTAAAATTGTGTCTTTACCTTTTAGAATTACATACTTCTGCTGACCATTTAATTTCCTGTAAAGCAACTAATAACCAAGGAAGATTTATCAAATTCCCGTATTAGTATTTCTAGTGACCCACTACTATATGTCCTAACATTCCATGTTCCTATGTTTAAGCCTTTGTCATGGATTACCTGAAGTAGTCCCCACCCAGAGATCCGAATGGAGGACTATTTTACCTTCGAAAAATTTTACACCAGTGGAATCCACATCTGCATTTCTTGTGGTTATATTTTTACGGTGAAAGATTGTCACTCTATCAATTAAGGTACTTTTTTTGTCTGGTTTATCCCTTTTCACCTGTCCAGCATGGGTAACCCTTTCGGCAGCAATGCTACCACTGCCATTGCTCTTGGGGCATTTAAGCATGCAAGCCACTCTACCAGCACAAGATAAAGATACCATTGGAGGGTTATATATAGTGTGTACATAAAATATTGTAGTAGTTTCAAGTAATAATATTATCACTCACATGAGGTGTAGAAAGTTGTGTGTAGACTGAAATGAAAGAAGATAGTTTTAGTTGTGCGAGTGAGCGGATAGCTTTCTTTTGTTTTGTTTCTATGGCAATAATAATAACAGATGGCAACTCCTCAACAGAAAGTGTTTTGTGTTTTGCAGTTTGAGAATTGTAGATCTATTGTGACAGTTCAACATGTGTTTCATAGGCAGTTTAATCGTGATCCCCCCAATGCCAACAACATCCGTCAATGTCATAATCAGTTCGCAACGACCGGTTGTCTGTGTAAAGGCAAACGTGTGGGACGACCAAGAGTGTCTGAGGGGAATGTTGCTACCGCAACATTTCAAGATCAAAGTCAGCGTAATCAGTACGCTTTAGAGCCTGTAACAATTTTAAACGGTAGGGATGCGTATGTAAGCGTTTTCGTAAGACATTTCACACTTTCATTACTGGATTGGTCGTCATGGTCCAGATGACAGGGCTTATCTCCAGTGGTATCCTAGATCACCGGATCTCGCCCCATGCGATTTTTTCCTTTGGGGTATTGTAAAGGACAGAGTCTACGTGCCTCCATTGCCTGATAACCTGCCCGAGTTGAGAGACAGAATTTGAGAAGCTGTTGCTGCCATCAATCCAGACATGCTTATTGATGTATGGGAAGAATTAGCCTACAGGTTGGATGTGTGTCATGTCACAAACGGGGCTCACATTGAACTTATAATGTAAATTGGAGATGTTTCTCTTCGATTTAACATGAGTTTTGTTCTTGTCAGGTTAGTTAAAGTATAATTCAATACCTTTAAAAATCGCTATATTCTTTTTTTAAGGAAAACTTACAAAATAATAAATGTGCAAGTAACAATATGTATGTAGCAATGATATGTAAAATAAACACATAGTGGATATGCAAGAAATAATGTGTAAAACTTTAATATATTCAGCAGAATGCTGAATAACAGCTTCCAACCAGAATTATAAATAATCCTGAGCTCAATTCTGGATAACTCAATGTCAATAGTGGTGTATCCAATCAGTTCATTCAATGAAGTAGTTCATTCACTCGCACTTATTTTTGAGAACCATTTAATTGGAGTAGTTCGTTCATTGAAGTGTTGAAGTTAAAGATGCTACTAAGAGCTTGTCATTCAAAACATTTCGTTCACTCTTTCGTACTTCAGGAAACTTTACCAACAATTGGCATTGCTATGTCCAATAATCATAAACCATATAAACTCTCCATGATGCTTTCAGACAGAATTATACAGGGCTAAGAGGGGGGGGGAGGGGAAGGAGAGATAATGAGACTCCTAACATAACATAAAACATGAACCATAGACTTACTTTTTTATATTTACGTTAACTATGTATTAATTTTCAATTTTTATTTTGTTATGAATGTATAACTTACATATATTTTTTTTAAAAAGAAAAATATAAAACTGTATAATTGACATTACTGGAAGGTAATATTCACAAAAGAGTTGAATACATTGTTTTTAAATAGAAACATTTAATTTGCATTTTCTATCTATCTTTGGGTTTTTACAGCTGCTGCCATCTTCTCATGCCAAACCTCCAAAGCCTACGATCTTGGGTATCTTGAATGCTTAGCCCTATTGCTTGCATTACTGTCTTCATGCTTTCCTTCCATGTTAACTTTGGTCTCCCTCTTTTCTTCTTTCTGGTCAGTTGCATTTTAACAGTTTAAATTTACAGTACAGTATATGGACTCCCAGGCGGGGATGTAAGAGAGTGCACTTTCACTCTCTGAGAACATTTATTTATAATGTTATGAGTTATGAGCAAGAAATAAACATAGATTGAATTTTATTTGTAAAATTAAAAATAAAATGAAAACATTGTTTTCAGATTCAACAGTTCATGCTGCATGATTTCTATTAGATACTAGTGAAAATTGAAATTAAATTGTTTCTAAGGTCTGTGTAATGTAATAACATTCTTGGATGCAAGATCCTATTTCATCTTCAGCTTAAAGTTTTTAAAATCTCAGAAAAAGATTTCATGACAGCAACAATATTATTTAGTCTCATAGACGTTATAAATATTCACTATAGTCCTGTGATTTGTGATATTATTTATAATAATAGTAATAATATGGCAAAAGCCTTTAGATAAAACAGCTAAAAATATATATTATTTAATGTAATATATAAATTGAGCGATCTAGTGACAGAGGGAGCTATGCTACTTTGAGAAGAAATGGAAATAAATTGGGTTTTATAAAGGATTATATTTATGACATTATTTTTACAATAAAGGGGCAACTTTTATTCTTCTTAACTTACTGTTATGTAAACTATGCAAAAGAAAAATAAAATATAAATAGCACTCTCACTAGACCCCTCAATTCTTAATAAAAATACTTCTGAATAGAAGACGTCAGTTGGCACAATGGTTGCAACAGCTATTAGCCTTCGGACAAACAAGAATTGTATAATGTTCATATTATTCGTTTTTAAACATCTTAATGATGGACAAATTATATTTGAAAATAAGAATATACGCCTAGACTGGGGTTTGAACCCAGGACCTTTGACTATCTATGTCAATGCTCTATCCAAATGAGATTGGAGGCCTAGATAGCTCACTTGGATAGAGCATTGACATAGTGTCAAAGGTCCTGGGTCCAAACCCCAGTCTAGGTGTACATTTTTCTTTTCAAATTTAAGAATTGTATAAATTGAAAGAAATGTTAAAGTTTGTATCGTCATTTGAATGGTGTAATTGACAGCACACTCATATGGAAAACAAGAGGCCCAGGGTTCAAATGTTAATTTTTCTTTCTTAAATTAGATTCTATCCACGATTGAAAATACGAAGCTTTACCACCAAAAAGTAATGTAATGTATAAATTACAACGTATATAAGAGAAAAATTTGCGTCTAGATCGTAACTCGCCTCGGTAGCTCAGTTGGTAGAGCACTTGGCCCGGAAAGCCAAGGGTCCCGGGTTCGAGTCCCGGTCTAGGCAAAAATTTTTCTCTTCAAATTAAAATTTAATGTATAAATTCTCTTCTGAATAGAAGCTGTCACTTGGCACGATGGTGGCGACAGCTATTAGCCTTTGGACGAAAGAGAATTGTATAAGTTGAAAGAAATGTTAACGTTTGTATCATAATTTGAATGGTGGTCATAGACAGCATACTCGTACGGAAAACAAGAGGTCCACGGTTCAAATCCTAGTTCAAATGTTAATTTTTCTTTCTTAAATTAGATTCTATCCAAGATTGGAAAATGTTAATTTAAGTAAAAACATCAAAAAGCTAAAAATATTTTGCACTCGTTTCTGTGGTCGGCCATGGTACAGTATTTAAATTTACTACAAATATGAGGTGAGTCGTGAAAATTCTCACTCTCTATTAATTAATTGGTACAGTATGTTGTGTTTAAGATTAAATTAAATGTTTCACGTGTTTCAAATGAAAGGCTCAGCTGTAAAACATGGTAACTGACAAATCCTTGAAAATTGAGTTGAGTGTAATATGTGACCTCCTGAAAGCATTTGGTGCATGTAGTAAATAAAATTACATGCACCAAATGCCTCCGGTCACATATCACAATTTACAAGCTACAACTCAATTTTCAAGAATTTGTCAGTTACCATGTTTTACAGCCGAGCCCTTCAAATGTGTTTATTTTATATTTTCAATATTTCAGAACTACTATTAATATTTAATTACACCATTTAATAAACTTAAGAAAAAATGTTATCACCTTATCTCGTACTCTGTCTTCTATTTAGATCAGTTTCAGAACCACATTGGTTCCATTTTCAGTATTTTCACAACTTGTTCTGTCATATTGGTGCACTGTTTCTTCCTCCATCTGTCGGTAGGCTGACGATCCTCCAAATCAAATCACATTCCCGCTAATTTTAAAATCCATTATTTTCTCCTTGTTTTTTTATGTGGGGTTTTCCCAAACCAAAATCCATTAGCAGATAGGTAAGTAGGTACGATTTTCGATGTTTAATTTAAATTTTAACACTCACAATGATAGTACAATTTTTTTTTTTCAAATAAAAATGGTAGAAATTTAGTTAACAATGCCTTTAACACCTCAGATCATTAGCATATGTTAAAGAAATTCAAACAAGAACAAAATACTTGAAAGAATGCACCACCCAAGGAAGAGAAACAATTCAAGAAAATGACTTAACACCCTGGAACACACAGGAAATAAAAAAAAAAATTAACAAATTTAATATTACATTGGCACCGATTAACAAATTTAATCTGGGTAATCTATTAATAACTAATGAAAAGGCTAATGTCCCAGATAGTAAGAAATCTGGAATTTATCAAATTAGTTGCAATGACTGCAAGAAAGTGTATATATATACTCAACTCATGTCCAACTCAGCCTCGGGTCGAGAGATGAGATGAAACCCGTATATAGAGGTCTGTGAACGACAAGGGTGTTGGCTGACCATACCTGACATACAGGAGCAGATGAACAAAATGAAATGAAATGAAATGGACGAGTATGGAGAAATGGTGGAATGAAATTATGGCAGGGGAAAACGGGAGAAAGCCCTGAAGAAAACCTGCCCAAGCTCATTTTCATTCAACATGAAACCTACATGGAGTAACAAGACTCGATCTCGGGACCCCAGCGGTGAGAGAACTTGCACCACGAAGCCGCTTATATATAGAGAAAACTATAAGGAATTTAGAGACTTGCACATGAGAACATTAGAAATATTAAAAATAGTGAAATTGAAAAACCAGCAATTGCAGCCCATAGTTTGCTAGAGAATCACATAATTGGAAAAGAAACTAAACTTTTCAAACATTTAGAGAAGCCTTTGGAATTAACAGTTTGGGAAAAAACATACATTCAGAAGTACAAATATAGATAATGAATTTTGAAGTTCCTGGCGAGCAAAATTTAATCTCGAAGTTCATAAAATCAGTAACAGATGCTAGTTCGGACGATGATGGTAACGGCAAAATTTCAACAGTTGGAATTTGACTGAAGATGAAGGCAAATGCCCTTTGAAACGGATATCGTAAAAAAAAAAAAAAAAAACCATGGAACTTCATGAGGTGAACGTAAAAAATTTTAACCAATTCAATTATAAATAATATAAGATTGTTTGGTCACCCTACACAGCTGTTGAAATTATTTTTAAAAAGTAGGATAAAATAAATATTCTTAATAATAAAGATACAATTTTTAAAAGTTAAATTTTAGTATGAAAGTTATATGTTGTTTACATTGTTAGTAACCAAAACCTGATTATGTAAATGTTATGGTTACTTTATGTAAAGCATGCAAAATATACAATTTCCTGGAACAAAAAGGGTATTTGAAAATACTTTCAGGATTGATGAACTTGTTAATTTTTTATTATTTCACTCACCTCATACTTCATAATTCCTAGCAGACCCAGGGTTTCTTCACATCATTTGTGACATTCTCAATGCTGTGTCACGTTCACAACTGACGTCCAACGGCATATGCAAGAATGAAAATACAACTATGAATTTTGAAATACCCGGTTATAAGGAGAGAGGACTGATTTGGAAGTTCGTCGGTCGGCCATCAGATGGCACGGAGGTCAGTCTGCAGGATAGAAGGCCATTGGACGTCAGTTGTGAACGTGACACAGCATTGAGAATGTCACAAATGATGTGAAGAAACCCTGGGTCTGCTAGGAATTATGAAGTATGAGGTGAGTGAAATAATAAAAAAATAAACAATATTAAAAACCTCATAGTGTTATTTCCTATCTACACAACTTAATTGATGAACTTGATATTATATAGTGTTGTTTCTATTGATAAGAATCAAATGAATTTTCTTACCTCATACTTCTATGTTTTTTAAACACAGCACTGCAGTATCGGCTACCATTGTCACCATCTCAGCTGTTTTCATGGCTGTCAATTTTTTTCTTTTGCCGGTAATTATCCAAACTGCCATCTGGTGTTCTTTTGAAGGAGTCATTTTCTAAACTGCCATCTGTTGTATTTTTGATTTGTAATCAAGCTTAGTTCGTCCAAAAATTGACAGCCGTGAAAACAGCTGACGATGGTTGCCGATACTGCGGTGCTGTGTTTAAAAAAACATGTAAGTATGAGGTAAGAAGAATTCACGATTCATTTGATTCTTATCAATAAAACCTCATAATGTTAAAAATTTCCAAATTTATTTATTAAATAAAAAAAAGTTGTTTCTATTATTAATTTAACACTTCTCACTAAAGGATAAATTATATTTGAAGAGAAAAAATTTCGCCCAGACCAAGACCCGAACCCGGGAACTTTGGCTTTCCGGGCCAATGCTCTACCAACTGAGCTACCGAGACAAGTTGTGATCTAGACGCAAATTTATCTCTTATATACATTGTAATTCCCTTGCGCCAAATGCTATGAAACATTTGCTTCTATCTTTGCAAATGGTGGCTTCTTAGTTAAGAAGACATTTATTGGGAATTTAAACACTACTTTATAAAGCCAGTAGGGCTTCTATTGATGTTTCTATTGTTACTTTAACACTTCTCACTGAATGATAAATTATATTTGAAGAGAAAAATTTTCATCCAGACCGAAACTCGAACCTGAGACCTTTGGCTTCTTAACTGAGAAGCCGTCATTTGCAAATATAGAAGGAAAGGTTTCATAGCACTTGGCATGAGAGAATTACAATGTATAGAAGAGAAAAATTTGCATCTAGATCACAACTCACCTCGGTAGCTCAGTTGACAGAGCAATGGCTCAGGAAGCCAACGGTCCCGCCTGGAAGACTTGTCCCTAGGATTTTTCCCAACTTATTTAGTTAGAATAATCACCTAGCTTTGTTACAGAAGATATTGAAAATGATTCCTTGTGCACCCAACATTTCTGACACCTCCTAAAAGTTTCAATCCATACACATTAATTCTAGCGAAATGATGAATTAAAACTTTCATCTTCTCCCTTCTCTTCATCATCCCTCATACAGCTCACTTTGCACTACACAAACATACACTCCTCTCTGTACATAATACAGTAATACATCTATGTAAAGTTGTCTGACAAAGCAGTGTGCAAACTGAAAATAGACCACATTAATGCCATCTATCTGCCCAGTGCAGTGCCCAAAAACACACAAAATGCAGTGATTGGCATTAGAAACACTTATTAAAAGAAATCAGAAACGCAAAGTGATTCAAGGACATAACCTTCATCTTTTGTGACAAAGGTTGGTGTTTATTGTAACTGTAACTGAGGTTGAAATATTAGTGCACTTGAATTATGAGACTTTAACAACCTACAACTTGAATTGAACTTTTATAGGAAAAAATCACTATGAGATTTAATTTAAGATTAAACTAAAATGTTTCATACCTCACCTCATATCCAGTCTTCTAATTAGACCGCGGTTTCAACACCTGAGCAGCTTCATCTTCAGTAATTTCTCGTCGACTGATGTTATGTCGATCAGAAGAACTACTTCTTCCCTCTGGCTGGTTGGTGGATCGATGATCAGTAGAAGATGAAACTGCCTAGGCTTTGAAACCGTGGTCTAGTTAGAAGACTGGATATGAGGTGAGGCATGAAACATTTAAATTTAATCTTAACCTACGACTTGCTTCCAATCTGATGTGCCTTCTCAGTACATTACAAACATAACTGGCATTGTATTTAATTTGCATTTTCTCAAATGTTTCATTATCATCTGTAAGCAATAATTAGTTGTTTTAAAATCATTAGGAAGTTACATTATGAGGTTTAATTTAATATTTGAGTTTGTATTCTTTAACATTCTTACCTCATATGTTTATTCTGTTGGACGATCGTTTCAAAGCTATTGCTTGTTCACAAGCTGAAGATGGAGCAATAGCTTTGAAACGATCGTCCAACAGAATAAACATATGAGGTAAGAATGTTAAAGAATACAAACTCAAATAATAATTA
Source organism: Diploptera punctata (assembly GCA_030220185.1). Classification (NCBI taxonomy): domain Eukaryota; kingdom Metazoa; phylum Arthropoda; class Insecta; order Blattodea; family Blaberidae; genus Diploptera; species Diploptera punctata. The sequence goes on along the minus strand of JASPKZ010007429.1, from coordinate 36,772 downwards.
GTTGAGCAACCAATAAATAAAAATAAGACGTTATATACAGATGAAAATGAATTATCGAAGGAGTATTGAATTAAATATAAAAACAAATTATTCAATCCCAAAATTATTTTCTAATCATAACAGACATAAAAGCCTTAATGACATTAACAAAGAACAATGACAGTTCATACCTCCAATGCTGGTAGCAAGTGTTGCACATACTGCCTTTAGGAGAAGTGTGTGTGTGAGTACAGGCAACTCCGCAGTTTGCACATGTGCTTTTGCCTCCCTCAGTGCCCTCTTTCTGTAAAACAATAAATCACAGATTCTGTTTAATAAAAATTCACTGTAAGTTTTGTATGTAATAAACAATGGGTGTTATTTTTAATTCTTCTGATATGGCAATATTTCTCTTACGATCCAGAAAACTATGCCAGATTTTTTTTGTAGAAATATAATTTTTTCAGGTATCAACCATCATTCATTTTGGAATCTAAAAGTCCAGGCTTCGCTCCCTTAACTGAGAACTGAACATCCCAAAATTTTATATAATTTAAGTCTTGTATGTTTTTGTATTTTTTTCTTTGCTCTGAAAGCATGCAAAAATAATAAGGCACCTGGCAAAGATATATTTAATATTGAGCTGTTGAAATACGCAGATAAAACATTAAATTACAGTATAGTAGCCTTCTGAATGAAATATTTACTGGCAAACAGCCACTAAGTTCTTGACAAAATGGTATTATATCAATTTTTAAAAAGCAAATATTAAAGATTACAATAATTGTCAAAGAATCAATGTTCTTAATAGCAGATATAAAATATATGCAAGAATTGTAACTAGCAAACTTACGAATTTTAAATATATATAAAATTAAATTGTATTTTAACTTCCTTCTATGCCTGAATGCAAGATGACACTATAGATGTTCTTTATTTCAAGTTTTAACAATTTCTTTAGTTTTGAAAAGATTTTCTCCATGGCGTGACATGCCTAGAAGATGTACCAAACCACTTCTGGTCTCATAGTCATATGTGCCAATTACAGAGGTGGATAATTATCCAATCTCTATAGGTGTGATGTGGTCAGCATGTCAAGTCCCCCAGGCATTACAGCTGTTTTTCTCAACCTATAACTGCTATTTATGATAGCTACTCAAATTCCTCACAACGTTGGGTGGACATAGAACCCATACTAACTGAAATTCCACAAGAACCCAGCTTGAATCCCATAACTCTGTACCAGGACAATATGCGTTAGACTGCTCAGCTACAGCACAGAATGCTTTTGAAAGGATTTCCCCTGATGAATAACAATAAAAACTTACCTGACCACCAGACTCCTCATTATTTTGTGTTGGTCTAGGAGGAGAACCACTTTTACGGCGAATACCACGATGAATTGTCCATTTCTAGAAGAAAATTACATAATAATTAAAATCATATACTAGAGTCCCTTTTTATGTGAAATGTTTTATCACTCACTTTGTATTATTCTTTTTTTTTAACTAGTTTCGGAACTTTACACTTCACTTCCATCTTTTGATGGAATAATATGAGATGAGTGATAAAACATTTTACTTGAAGACAATTGAGCAGCTATATGAACTGAGAACTAGGAAACTGAAACTAAAGTTAAGGGAATGCATCACATAGATTATGACTCCCTGCACTGTAATTATGTTAGCCAGTGACAGAATGGACTTTACTTAAGACTGTGCTTTCCAATGTTACCCACATCACTATTCATGCTTTAGAGAGATGGATTGCGCCTCTTAGAGAGAATATGTTACATAGGTGATGTGTATTGAATAATGAGAGGAGAGTAGGATGAGTGTATTTTTAGATATATATTTATGTAATACATGTTGTATGAGGGATGATGAAGGAGAGCTTAATATCCCCACTCGTTCAGTCAAATCAGTACCAATGGTAAGTACTGCAGAGGACATTATATATTATACAATACAAATACACATCGCCTACATAATATGGTCTCCCAAAATGTTGTATAAATTGAGAATAGACCACTTCTTCACTTCCTGGTTTAGGCAAGAGTTGCCTGTTCCATCTTCACTAATAGATATAAGACCATCTCTTCCGAGGACGTCCGACATCTCTTCTTCATCTTGAGAAATAATGGAAGATTTTATTTGGTAATCTACTTTCTTCCATTCTTTCTACATGTTCTTTCTACTGTATCTTGTTGTTAAACATCTTTTCTTTTATGGAATAGATCTGCAGTTCTTCACGGATATCCTCGTTTCTTATCTGGTCCATTCTAGTGCAGCCTTTTACTCTTCTTAAAAATTTCATCTCGGCTGCTTGGATTTTACTTTCTTGTTTGGTAGTGGTAATCCACATTAATGCTAAATACGCTCCTAAGCAAAAGGGCAGTGGGTAGCATTAGAACATATACATATTTTTTGATTCAATTAACAAAATATTAAACTTCTAACAATTCCAAAAGAGGAGAATATAGCAGTCCATTATCAAATTAATGCATTTAACTATATCATCATCATCAAAAGTTCCATCTCAAAGTAGTTGTTCACATCATCTCTTCAATGGTTGGCCTGTATTTCTTTGTCCTTTTTGATTGTAGTGTAGAGCAGTTTTCAATATCCTCGAGTCTGGCATTAATTGAATGTGATCTCTCCAGTTTGTTCTGTATTTTTGAACTACAGATGTAATTTATTCCATATTTAATTAGCATAGACATTATTGCTCAGTCACCCAGTATTGAACTCAATACACCCTAGGAATGTTTGTGATGTTGGCAACATCTTTTGAACAAATGCACCAACTTTGAGAAGATTTGAAATCAATGGTAAAGAGAAAAATTTTTTGCCTGAAATGGGATTTCTCTTTACCATTGATTACAATAATTTAGTTGTGTACATTAATTTACTTACTTCAATCATAGTAATAGCTTTAGCTTCTTAATATTAATTTAATTTGAGAAGAGTATAGAATATTTTTAATTTTCAATATATCTCACATTGATCTGTAGAGATTTCTCCAACTAAATTACATTTAGATATTTTTATCCATCACTGAGATATATGAAATGAATAATAAAAACATCGAAAGAAGCCATACTGGCTTATAATGTAATATAAAATTCCCAAATAAATGTCTTCTTAATAAAGAAGCCGCCATTTGCAAGATAGAAGCAAAGATTTCATAATATTTGGTGCACAGGAATTAACAGTGTATGTAAGACATTTAGATTGGAACCTGCTCAGGTAACTCACTCAGTTATAGCATTCGCCTAGTGTGAAAGGTCCTGGGTTCAAGCCCCAGTCTGAGCGTATAATTTTTTCTCTTCAAATATAAATTACACTTCTTTACCCACCAGAAACCCAGTACAAGACTTAGAAGGCCCTTGGGATGGTAAGAAGTTAAGGCTCCCATCTTTCTAGACAATTAGCATAACATGTCAGCCACCTTATCCCAGAACATATGCTTGTTACTCAGTTCTGTTAGGGTGAGTCGAACTCAGGTCCATGGAGCCGCCAGAAGGTTTAGGCCTGTTAGAAATCCTGATCCAATAGGACTAGAATCCTGTAGCATATTATTTAACCAGGTATCCCTCTGCATTTTAATATAAATATATTTTTGTAGCACAAAAAAAAATTTGTAGATATACAACTTTTCTTTACAATTTTGGAGATATCTTTCTTTATACGCCTAGCTGAGATACATTTTAATATCAGTATTCTGCTTAAGAGGATCGTCATTATTATCAATCATCATGCATTTCTTCTTATGTGTAGGTTATCTCAGAACAATAGCCTCCTCCACAGAGTTCAATTCAACCACCTTTCTTTTTCTTTGATTACTTCCCATTTATAACACCTCTAGATTAATTTTAACATAATCTAGCTATCTGGACCTTGAATTTTCATCTTTTTTCTCTCTTTCAATTGCTTCTTCATAGCTTTCTTTGGTATTCTTCTTTGCTGTATTCTTTTTAATTGTCCAAATCAATTAATCTCATTTTCCATATTACTGCCATTATTTTTTTTTCTCCCACTCAATATCTAACTTGCTTAATTTTGATATTGATCTTTTTCTATTATTTACAAATATATTATGGTTGGTTTCTAATGGCAGAAATGATTTGCTTCATTTGTCTCCTGGTATCCCAATAAAGTTGCACTACGATACTAATATTCTTTGGTTTTTCACATCCAAAAATATTATTATTACTATTTAATTAAAATTAAAGTGGGAAGTAACATTATGAGGAATTTTCAATTTATAAATTAGTTGGAGAAAATGTTTTTATATCTCATCTCATGAAGTTCTATTTTTCATTATTACCAGTTGCAAAGGTCATTTTACCTTCATCCTCAATGACCTTTGAAACTAGAATCTTGAAAACAGGGAATTTTATGTGGTGAGATATAAAAATATTTTCTCCAACTCATTTATAAATTAAATTATTATTATTATTATTATTATTATTATTATTAAATGGTAATATGATGACTTATCTAACAGTCAAGAATGTTTCATGACATAATTCAATATACATCTCGCTTTACTTTTTATGATGAAAATCATGTTTAAATTTACTTCTTGTATGCTAATATTGTTTCTGCCACCCCTTCTTAGTCACTTCCCCATTTGATGTAAATGTCATAGTATAAAGCATTAAATTAATTTTATACACCATATATATATATATATATATATATATATATAGAGAGAGAGAGAGAGAGAGAGAGAGAGAGAGAGAGAGAGAGAGAGAAATCAAATACCTTTTCATCAGAGTCAGAATCAGTATTGGAGCCTAATTCTGATCCACCTTCACTGCCTTCCTCACGATGAACAGCCAGTTTTCTTGCTTGTCTGTCCATCAAGCTTGTTCGACTCCTTGTTTTCTTCCATGAGTAATAATATTTCACTAGACTCGCTATAGATTTATCAGGTAACTGAAACAACAATTAATTTAATGTAAGAAGACACATCATTATTTAGTATAAATTCAAGACAATTCATCATTATATTATTTTTGGTCTGGACATCTTACCTCAATATTAATGTTGAATTGTTCTTGAAGATAAAACAGAATTGTTTTGAAACATGTCCAAGAACAAATCAACATTAATATTGAGGTAAGATGTCCAGACCAAAAATAATATAATTAAAATAACCTCAAAATATAACTTCCTAAAATTAAATATCAATTCATCATTATTTAGCCTAAATTCAAATTCCAGCAGGATACAATTCATTAATACTGTATTGAAAGCAATTGCATGTGTCTGAACTTCACCATAAATGAAACACCACAATGCATAAATTGGAAATGCAAGATTTCTTTAAAAAATGTTACATACAATTTTGATCTTATAAGCAAATTAGTTATCTCATAAGCATTTTTAAGTTTCCATTTCAGAAAGTAAGTTCCGGTCTCATTCGTTATGCAAATGAATGGCAGACAAACAAGTGGCAGAATACAAGATTGCAAGAACATCTTAGAAATGTTAAAAATGGTGAAATAGAAAAGTCTGCTATAGTTGCATATGCATGGTCAGAAAAACACAGAATTGAAACAAAGGTCAAATTACTGAAAGAGTTAGATAAATCTAAGGAACTCACAAATTGGGGAGAAAATTTACATCCACAAGAATAAGGAGAAAACTATAAATTTTGAAATTCCCGGGGAAAGGGAAAAAAAATTGATTGGAAGTTTATCGGTCAGCCAACAGAGGGAGTAGAAATCAATCTAAAGGATGACAACCAGAAATACAACAGTTAGAATGCATCGACAATGTCACATAGATGCGATGAAACTATAGTCGGCAGAATATAAAAAATAATACGAGATGTCAAAATAACTAACTCATACATATTAATTAAGTGGCAGTAGTATCGTCATCTTATCTTCCTTCCATTGTGTTGATGGGTTCAATATGGTACCAGCAGAATAACTGTGTGTTTGCGTTTGGCCTTTTTTCTCGTTAAGGCAGGTGTTTAAAATGTCTAACTATAGAAGCTTCCACCAAGTGTGAGGTACATGGAGCAATACGGTTTGTGTGAGCAAAAAAATTGACAGTAGCAGTAATTCATCGTTAGATTACTGTAGTGTACAGGGACATGAGTGGTGGTGGTGGTGTTTGACATTGGTGTCGTGGAATTTGAGATGGGTGCACTAATGTCCATGATGAAGATCAAAGTGTCTGCTGTCTGTTGTGAATGACAAACTTGTTGCAATAGTGAATGAAGTAGCCAGAATCGTCATTTCACAATTTCTGAATATGAGAAAAATTTCTGCAAATCAGCCCCACTGTTCAGCACAAAGTGGTGACACAAGGTTATATTACTGCAAATTTTGTGCTCGTTGGATGCTGAACATTCTGTCTGAAGTCCAAAACACCACCAGCAAACCTCTTGAAACAGGAGGTGTTTAATCATCCACCATATAGTCCTGAGTTGGCTCCAAGCAATTTCCACCTTTTCCCAAACATGAAAAAATGGCTTGGATTGCAGCGGTTTCAAACAGATGAGGGGAGCCCAAGGAGAGTATCAATGGATGGCTACAGTCACGGTTGGCAGAGTTTTACACAGAAGTGATTTTGAAGTTTGTGAAGCATTATTACAAATGTTTGAATATAAAAGGAAATTATGTTGAAAAATAATTGAAATGTGTATTTTTCATTGGATGTAAGAAACGTTCCCACAATAGTGTTTTCTGGAGAGAGAGAGAGAACTTACTTTCCGAATCATCCTCGTACTTTATACTTACCATTTGTCGAATTCTATGAAAGCTTTTTCCATGAAACTGGAAAGCTTGTTCAAATAGCACTTTATCTTCAACTGTCCATTCATCAGGAAATGGTGTGAAGTTGGCAAGATCTTGAACTGCTCGTTCAAGATCATGCTTATGCCAAAATAACATCCCCAATGCTTGTTCACCATTGTATCCATATTTTTCTTTGGCCAGAGATATATACTCATCCACTGAAACAACAGAACATCTCAATATTAATACAAATTAAACATAACATGAAATAATAAAATAGAATTAAACATTGATTGTGTTAGGGAATTTAATTTCCTTGTTTTCGCCCATTTTTACTTTTATGTATAGAAGTAAGGTAAAAGTAATGGCTTTTCGTGGAAAATACCCTGTACATAGCAAAATTTGTATATATTCAAAAATACTGGAAACAGTAAATTAATTTACCTATCTTGGATATACATTAACGTATTTGGAGGAAGTACACATATCAAATAGAATTATGAGGTGAGTGAAATAATAAAAAATAAACAATATCAAATAGAATTATTAATTTTAATAAATCCATTGGAATAATAAATTATCTCCTTATTTTCTGTATAACTATTTACAATTACAAAATCATGCTTTATCTTTCAGAATCTTATTACTAGTAGTTGAGAGTATTCTACTACAGATTAAACCTGTTTTGAATTCTGGTCTCACTGCATCTGCATAATATAACAAAGATTCTTGATCCCTATCTTCTCCTGACCATCTAACTTCATCCAAGGTGAGGATTTTCATGAGTGATTTATCTACTCTCTACGTTAATATTTCTAGTGTCTCCCCTCCATTGTCCTAACATTACATGTTCCTATGCTTAAAACTTTGCTGTAGATCTGAATAGGGCACTATTTTATTCCCAGAGAATTTTACTCCAGTGGAAGTCATGTCTACATTTCTTGATGTAGCATTTTTATAATGAAAGATTGCCATCTTTTGATCAACATTTCTCTTTTATTAATTTAAACATTTTGTCTGTTCATTCTTACCTCTTAGAGTTGTTAGAGAATGAACAGACAAAATGTTTTAATTATTAAACAAACCTCTTAATATTACTTCCTATTGTATTATAAAATTTTAAAAAATTTCTCTTTTAGTTACACGAAATCTAAGGTAAATTCTTAATTGTAAATAATTTATAATTAAATACTTACATTTATAATCTGGAATATCAGTTGTTGGTGACCAAACAAGAAGAGCTCGCTCCCCACACTGCTCTGGCCTTCTTTCTATAATATATAGAAACCAATTGTTTACAACTAGATACCAAATTTACATCTACCTAACAATACTAAAAATGTGCACATGTATACATAATGGCATTAATTTTGCCTGGAAAACTCAAGAACAATGAATGTCAATGGACAAAATCCCATGCTTCATTTTCACCCATACGGAAAAAGATACCTGTCCATAAAAAGAAATAGACTGAAAATCTAACCTTGAAATCATAACAGGCCATTCATGGATGATGATGATGATAAAGAAAAATTACCAGTACTAGATAAAGGCTGATAAGTTGACAATAATTTTAATTCCAATAGGAAGTAACATTATGAGGTTTTGCTTAATAAAATGTGTTGTCTGTATGGGAAAAGATATTCATTCAGAAGAATAAATATCAATCTATGAACTTTGATATTCCGGTGGATAAAAATTTAATTACGAAGTTTATAATCCCAACCAAAGATGGCAGCACAAGAGGTGATGTCATTAGAGAATTTCATCAGTGGAAGTCATGACTGAAGAGGGACAAGATACTGTCTAAAACCGCCGGCATCAAAGAAATTTGAAATTATATGAGGTGAGTCATTAAAAATGTTCTCCGCTCTCTATTAATGATATAACCTCATAATGTTTACTTCCCAATATTAATTTAAATATGTTTCAAAGGTTGTTAGCATCATATTCAGTAGTTACAATACTTACAGAGTCTGTAACTACTGAGATGAGGCTAACAAGCTTTGAAACATATGTCTAACAGAAACAACAATATGAGGTAAGATTTATACAGACAACACTTTTTATTAGAGTATGTAACTACTGAAGATGAGGCTAATAAGCTTCGAAACACATGTCTAACAGAAATAACAATATGAGGTAAGAATAATATAGACAACACTTTTTATTAAGTTAACAATATGTTTAAAAAAATTTCATGTAGTCAATTTGTACGACCTGTATTGAACTATTCCATTGTCTTTCTAAGTATGTTCCATTCCATGCTCCATAATCTGATAATAATAATAATTCCATGGCACAGGCCCTTAGCCTACCAGCCGGCTGCTGGCCTCACATCCACATGTGTCAATCCAGAGATAGACGATCATCTACCCAGTGTAGGGGTGACATGTGGTCAGCATGTCGACTCCCCCAGCAATTATAGCTGATTTTCTCAACCTGGAACTGCTACTTATTATAGCTACCCAAATGCCTCACGATGCTGGGTGGGCACCGGTCCCATACTGGCCGAAATACCAAGAGAAAATCTCTTCCCCATCGAGACTCGAACTAGCCCAAGTCCTGTAGCTCTGCGCCAATGCTTCCTGCCTTAACCACTCTGCTATGGCGCGGTACTTATATAAACTATGATCACGAGAATTAAGACTACTGTTGTTAAGCCAGGAGAAGTCAGCTGAAATATGTATTCCTGTTTCACAAACATTTACTCCATGTGTCTTTTGAAGTTTCAGTTGTGCTTTATTAGTTTCAAAATACTGCAAGCCTTTGTAATATAGTAGTATAGCTTTAGTTACAGCTAATATTGTTGATGATATAGTTGCTGGAAGCTGTTCTTTACAACACGTGACATGACTTCATAAATTCCTTCATAAACTGCTGTCAAATTTTATTCTTAGGATTACATTTTTCAAATTATTCCCCAACATTTACAATGATTTTTACATTTTTTCTAACTGTTATTTCAATATATTTTTCTATGATACTTAACTACATATGTAGCATGAAGATATATCAACTATATTGATTTTAACAAATATCCAGTACAGCCAACATAAAGTATTTACTAATTAAATGTACACATCAACTTCAGAACTTACTATTTATTTTTGGGTGTTGCATTCTTTAACAGGTTAGAGTACTTAAATTGTGTTAGGTTAGCTTTTGGGTTGGTCTTTCACATGTTAGAGTACTTAAACTGTGTTAGGTTAGCTTTTGCGTTGGTCTTTCACAGGTTAGAGTACTTAAATTGTACCTTAGCATTCCACTTAGAAGATCCACAGCAAGGACAGAAAAGTACAGTAATTTATCCACAAAAACGATTAAGTGTATAAGAAAAGAACAGAACGTCTGAAGAGAAATTGTTTTGTAGTCACAGGAAAAAAAATATATCTAGACTAATGAAACACAAATGTAGACAACTTTGACTGGAGGGTGGATAGAGTATATAATTGAAGATATATATATATACACATTAGGAATATTCCACAATACAGTGTTTCTCCTTCAACCCAAAGTGATTTGTCGCTAGAGGTTCCTGTCTAAAGCATCTTCTTCCCTCAAATCTCTAGCTTCCATACTTCTTCTCACTCCATCTATCCAACATTTGAACAAAAAAAAAAAAAAGTAGTATGAAGCTATAATAAACTATTGTATGTTTTAAAAGACAGAATTGATTTCAAATGGAAGGTTCAACATTATGACAGATTCTAAAGAAAATGGGTTACATATGGAAGAAGTGTTCATTGAAACGAAAATTGTTATGAATTGGAGGTGTGGATACGTACCCGACAGTAAGGAAGTATACAGAAGAGGGTAGACTGAATTTATACCTGGACGAGACATGGGTAGACACCAATTTAATATTTTGCAAGTGCTGGCAGCATAAAAACAATTATAAGAGTTTTGAGTACCATAAATGCATCTAACAGACTCATTTTTGTCCATCTGGGTGAGACAAACTGAAAAGATCATATTGCCTCTAGGATCTTTAGACTGTAGTCAGTAAGCTGTGTATTTATGCTGACAAAAGTTTATATGTATATATATAAATGGGGCTTACGTGTTTTTTAAAGAAAAGTGATAATATTCGAATGGAAGAGAGCACATGAGTTTACGACAGATTATTAGAGTATTTTAATAAATTGTCCAATTTTAATAGTAATACATTGTGTATAAAATTGTGTCCATGCTTGATTTATGTCAAACATTTTCATTCAACGACTTGGCCAAGGTGGGGAAGAAACTCAAAATTGGTTTCGATGGAAAAGAACTGCATACAGATAATGAGTTTTTTGTTTTGAAATCTGAAATAACTCTTGATAGGACAGATAATTTTTGTAAACTGTGGAGTGAATTTTTCAAAAAATCAAATGCACCAAATCTATTCAAAATAATGCAGCTAGAACTCCATGGCATGTCAGGCCTAGAATGTCTTGGTCTACAGCTAGCTCCTGCATTCATGCCCATATCTGTTAATAACAGAGGTGGAGGATGATCTAGACAATACAGGGGCGACATGTGGTGAAGCATAGAGTGTCTCAGCCATTATAGCTAGTTTTTCAACCTGAAAACATATAGCATGTTCTTGCTTATCCAGTCAGGAATGCGCACATTAAAAAAGTGTTTAATATAATAGTGTTGTGCCCAACCAGTTCATTTTGAGAAGTAGTTTGTTCACTCGCACTCACTTTTGTGAACTATTCAATTCAACTAGTTCGTTCACAAAATTTAGCAAAGCCCCTCATTTGCCAAAAAAAAAAACCAGCAAGAATATGGGCTGGAGGGGGAAACATGAAGACACGAGCCTGGGGTGACCTGACATTGAACCAACCACATGGTAGCTGTGGATTTTAAAGATAAACGGAAATAGTTCTGTAAATTCTATTTTAATTTATTTGAGTATGAAAAATTCTAATATGACTGCTACCATATTTTTGTTTATTTTATAATTATTTATACCTCCTTTTTATTTGTTATGTATTATTTGCATAATTTTATTTATATACAGATTTTCAATGTGTACATATTATACTTCAAGTTGTAAATGTTAATAAAAAAACAAAATCGTAACTCTATAATTAAAAAAAAAAAGTGGAGTATTTTAAAACTTTTAAGGAAGATATATTTTATTTAATTTGTATATGTATTATTTACACATATTATTTGCATAATAGTTCTTTAAAAAGAAAGAAATATGCAAAATCGTACTATTGGCAATTACTTGGTCTTAATCTTTACAAACCCTAAACTAAAAATATAAAGAGGGTGAATACTGGGTAGGCCAATAAAATTTAACCTTGTGTGTGCACTTTTACAGAATGGCTTCTAATTCGCGATCAAGAAAAAGTAGTGAAATTTGGGGTTTCTTCTCAGATTTAGGCGATGGTAAAGCAAAGTGTAACTTTTGTTCTAAACACAGTTTCATTCAGGGGGCGGGATGCTTTTAAACTTGCACGGCATATTTGCTCTAAATGTTTAGCAAGGTAAGATGTTTACTAAATTTTGCAACAGCTTTTTGTAAACCTAGTAAAATATGTTGTTTTAAAACTTGGATAAAATGGAATTTTATTAAATACTTTCGGAATTCCAGTAAATAAAATATAAAGTGATTGTAATATTAGACTACATTAGATTTGTATGTAACCAATATCATATCACCGACTGCCGTGAAAGAACAAAATCGATCTCCGAATATACTTACTTACTCACTGGCACTATCGAACACATAGGTTCATGGCCATGCAGACATAAGCTCTTCATACATCCCTATCCTGAGCTAATGCTTTTCAATCATTCCCTGTATAATCTACTTCCCTCAAATCATAGTTAATGTTGTTCTCCCACCTAATTCTTGGTCTACCAACTGGGCGTTTTCCTTCTGGCTTTCCTACAAGAAGTTTCCATGCACATCTTTCATTCCCCATACGCGCAACATGTCCTGCCCATCGCAGTCTACGAGACTTAACTGTTCTTATTATATCTGGCTTCCTATAAAGACCGCGTAGTTCATTGTTATGTAGTCTTCTCCATTCACCTGTCTGTTCATCTCTCTTTGGTCCAAAAATTTTTCCTAAGAACTTTATTCTCAAATACTCGTAATCTCCTTTCCTCCCTTAAAGTAAGAGTCCATGTTTCGCACCCATATAATATAACTGGTAGAATAATAGTTTTATATATTTTCAGCTTAAGATCTCCGAATATAGCAAAGAATAATACCCATTCGGGTGAACCTTCCATATTTATTAGATTTGTAGCGTTAGTAATGCCGTAGTTCAAAAGGAGTAATCTGAGTAATGCTGTGTATGAGTGATGACGTAAGCAAGAGGCAGGGAGTGCCGTAATGTACATGTAATGAATGAATGAGCATGTCTAACGTTGAGAGTTAGTTTAAAGCCAGTTCACTCTTTTGTCAAGGTAGTTCGTTCCTCTAAGACACTTCACTCTTCCCAGGTAGTTCGTTCTTTGATATCACTTCATTCATCTAAAACACTTCACTCTTCTAAGATAGTTCGTTCTTTGATACCACTTCATTCATCTAAGGCACTTCACTCTTCCAAGGTAGTTCGTTCTTCTATGTAACTTCACTCAGGCCAGATAGTTTGTTCCTCTGACACTCGCTGCAGTACGAACGATATGGATGACATAGGAAAGAGGCGGGGACATGCAAGGTCGATGGGTGGAGAAATGTAAAGTAATCAACGAATGAGTGAAAGTTGATTTGGGGTGAGACATCTAGAGCTTGAAATAAAAAGTAAATTTTAATTTTAAATAGCAGTAGTGAACTCTGAACTAGCAGTTCTCTAAAAGTGAGTAACTTTTTGACACTTCACAGTAATGAAGCGTTCTTTTTAAACGACTCACTCTCGAATTACCCATCACTATAATATAATGAAGGCTTTATGATCAGATGATAGAAACAGAATGTCAATGGAACTTGTTAACTCTGAGATACATTTGAAAATGACATGTCCAGACTTTAATATAAAATAATTCTGGAAAACAAAGACTCTTTTGAGCACAGCGAGATCATTCAAAAAACATGAATTAGTGATAAGCATTTATAACAGTAATGTTTTGCTTGTTTTATTTTTATTTGGTTTAGTATGTTTGGTTTGTTGTAATTGATTAGTAGCCAGTAATAATAGTAAAAGTGGTAATAGCCATAATAATAAACAAACATATTGTATTTCAAGTTTTAATGGTACATATCACTGCCACAACTTAAATCTGTTAACCTTGACCCAGAATTAATTGCCTAGTGCATTAATTGATTCAAGCTGCCCCTTTCAGAATTTTAAATCTAATTATAGAATAAAAGGTCTTATGTGCTGAATTCAAAATTTATTATGGCACTTCCATCTTGGCTGACGATTACGGTTTGATTGTTTATAACCAAGATGGGAAATATGCAAGCAAATATAACCTTAATAAAATGGTTAAATATGATAAAAAAAAGGAAAGATAAAAATCATATGACTAAACAACAATATGTATAATTAATTGCATAACTGCTAAATTATTTGAACTATAAAGATAATATGAACAAACAACAATATGCATATTTAATTGCACGTAACTACTAAATTATTTAAACTATAAAGTTAATATTTTGTGGGATAAACAAATATTCAAAAAAATAAAATTCATATTTTTAAATCAATAGTAAGAAGTTTAAGGACCTATGGAGCAGAAATGTGAACTATAAATACCAAATTAAAGTCAAAATTGCTTTCTACAGAAATGGTTTTTTAAGATCTGCACAGTGCTCTAAATTAGACAGGATCAGTATTATCCAAGAAAAATGAACTTTAATGAAACAGAAATAAAATTTATGAGAAATAAACAATTGCAATGGTTTGGACACGTGGAGAGGATGAATGAACATTAGATTGCCAGGAGTTCGGAGTGGATTACTAATCGGAGGAAAAAAAGAGGGAGACCTTAGAAGACATGGATAGAAGGAATTATGGATTTAATGAAGGACAGGAAACTGCACGATGGTGAATGATAGAGATGAATGGAGGAAGATAATCAAAACTTAATATTGGGCAGAAGAAGATGTATACATTTAAAACCTGGATTCCCAGAGGAAGGAATCTCATTAGCAAGTTCATTGGACCACGCGTAGAGGGAGCAGGAGTCAAGAATCAGGACCGACAACTTGAGAAAAATCAGTCTGTAATCGCTGACAATGGGGCTCCGAAGCCTTGAAACATATGTTCAACAAAAACAACCATAAGATGTAAGAACACACAGCCCAAATATGTTAATTATTAGATAAAGCTCTTAATGTTACTTCCTACTGTATGTTACTGGTTAACAGATGACAGCATTGGGGGCCATGTTGTGAGTGTGATGCAATACATTAACATTAGTTTCAGTGTTCTTAACCAGAATCCACTACTTTTGGAATCAAGTAATGATTTAGATTGCAATGTTTTTATTTGAATTAAGAAATTAAGAGGAAAGAAATGTTAACATTGTTATCATGGCTCGGATGGTGTAATTGGTATCATACTGATGCGTAGAATCAGAGATCCAGGGTTCAAGTTCCAGTTCAAGCATTAATTTTTCTTTCTTAAATAATACATATATATATATATATATATATATAACAATGATTCAGGTGTCCTCACAGAGTACCAGAGAAGAAAGTGGACAAGTTTTGCGTACATGCCACAAGCGGCACTACTGTAGAACTTACAACATCTAAATTTTTCTGGTACTAATATGAAATTCAGCACCATCTGGTGGTAAAATTATGAATTATAATTTTATAACACCATCTGGTGAATAATCATGGAATTGAACTTTTATAGGAATAAATAACATATTATTTAATCTCAAATTATGGAATTAATTGTACCCAGCCTCACAGACCTAAAGATTTTCTTTAATTTTAACAGAAGGGAAAAATGGAAAAAAAATAAATAAAACATGTTAATTTATTTTCGTTTATTAAAATTTAAAAACGTGCATATGAGCTCATTATGAATTATAATTATATAACACCATCTGGTGAATAATCATGGAATTGAACTTTCATAGGAATAAATAACATATTATTTAATCTTAAATTATGGAATTATTTGTACCCAGCCTCACAGACCTACAGATTTTCTTTAATTTTAACAAAAGGGTAGAATGGAAACAAATAAAACATGTTCATTTATTTTCGTTTATTAAAATTTAAAAACGTGCATATGAGCTCTTTTAATAAATATTTACAATTTATCTACCCCCTTATTCTCACATACATATTTTATACAATATTTATTAAAGAACCTTAGCCATGTCATACATCTGAAATCCATCATTAAGTCACATTTTTAAAATGTTTATTAGAAATGGCTGTACACTATGGAGAAGGATTTTACTCCGGGGATGGTTTGGATAGTAGAGGATTTGGTGGGCGCTGGATTCGTAAAGGGACTTCCCCGATTCACTGGGGAATTTGGGTGTTAGGTTCGCTCAGGTCAAAGTATCGGTAGGCATGAGTTCTCACTCAGGGATTCCACAAGGACTTTATCGGGCAGAATTATTGTGTAGAATGCGTTGTTTTGAATGTATTTTATTCTTGCTTGAAGCACACGAAATATTGGAACACTGTACAAGCTTTAGTTTTAATTGCCTTGCACTGATCTCCAATCGGCGAGGTCGTTCGTTGTGGGTTTGCCCCGTTAATAATTATTCGATGGCCTACTCACTCACTGATTTATGACTTCACTTATGAAGTCTAAATATTCGGGCAATTAAAAATAATGTTTAAGTCATGATATTTCGATGAAAAATGCTAAGTCCAAAATTTGTGTTGAGTTTCCACTGGGGACCATGTTGCCAGTGTGTCGAACAGTCTATATGTGTAGACGAAGTGACTTTTTATAAGTATAAAAGAAGTGATTTTGTATAGATGTATGAATGAAGTGACTTTGTATAAATCTGTAAAAGAAGTGACTAGGAGAAGTCTCCCTCACCTATTAGGTAAACTTGGTTCTCACTATATCGACCTCGTGGACCTGAGATCAGTGCTTGGGCACACATAACAAAAAATATCATTGGTTAATGTTCCCTTATAATATAATCGAGAGGGTGTTACAAATTTGTTATTGGCGATTTACGCCGTCGGAGGTTGGGCCCTATCCGTGCTGGCTTCTCGTACAGTCGGGTCACAAGTATTAGCTAGGCTTGGGTTTTCCCTAGGTCATTGATCTCTTGGCTTCAGATGCTAGAATTTTGTCTTCCCACACTTTTTTGCTAGTGTTGTTTGTCTCAAGATGAAATCCTCGCTTGTAAATTTAGTTAATGTGTTATGGCTGTCAATATAAATCTGTTAACTACTGGCTTACAAGATATTGCCACTCAATCCTGAGAGTTAAGGATCTGTCAACAATTTGATTCTTTATACATGTGTCAAGACACTTCCACCTTAACAAAAGAAAGGGTGGCATTACCTGAGTTCTCGTTACCCTTGTTAATGACTAGTCATTTAATTCCCATTGATACTAATTTCGTCGGATCATTTTATACGACATTTATTCTTACATAATCATATTCTACTCACTTCCCTGATTAATTTGAGTATACATATGGCCTAAGTCTAATAACTGCTTCATTCAATGATCTTTCTAATTGTTTCTGAATTTTATTGCCCGACATTGGGATTTATTTACTTAGTTACTCTATACAAAGGAGGCTGAGTGAATGACTTGCTACAACTAACATCACTCTTCCTAACCTAACAAATCTTAGATTTTATCACTTCTAGTAGGTTTATCTTTGAAAATAGATTTACATTAAAAACGTAAACAAGCTTGAATTTACTTACAAATTAGAGCAAAATAAAATCTAAGTACTCAGTTTTCCCTCAATTTGAAGTTTCTGTATGGGTGTCCTCATGAGACTGATTGGACCCATTCTAAATCCTACCTAAAAAGAAGTTTCCATGACAAAAACCCAGATGTCTTGATTGCCAGTCAGTCATGCTAACCTTTACACCATAGAAAGAATCAGATTGTTTTTATCTGAATGAACTTGTGTCCCTATTAAACCAGATACCAAAAGTTTGCATCATAAAAAATACCTCCTTTTTTGCAAATACTTCAAATTATTAGCCAATCTATATAACATTTTTAAACAGATGTTACCTGTCGGGCATATGTTTACTTGATGTTTTTATTATTAATTTAATATTTCTCACTGAAGGATAAATTATATTTGAAGAGAAATACATAGTATATTTTTGGTCTGGGAGAAAATTTTTCTCTTCAAATATATGTTTACTTACCTGTCACCGGAATCAACTCTGGTACAACGGCTTGATAGTCCCTCCCGACTCTTATCTTTTCTTCTGGAACAAAGTGAAATCCATATACTAGGCCACGAACTCAACAAAATCATTTTACACAAAAAAAAAGTTATAATTCCATCCAATTAATAAAACATCAAATTTTTAAAAATTAGGAATATTCCACAATACAGTGTTTCTCCTTCAACCCAAAGTGATTCGTCGCCAGAGGTTCCTGTCTAAAGCATCTTCTTCCCTCAAATCTCTAGCTTCCATACTTCTCCTCACTCCATCTGTCCAACGTTCTCTAGGTCTACCTCTTCCACTAACTTTTTTTTTAAATTTTATTCCAGTATTTATTATTAATACTTTTTCCAACGATTTTATTTTTAATTTTTTCACTAAGAAATTTAAATAGGCTATATGTTCTTAATAAAAATTACAAAAAATAGTGTGCTACAAATCGGAAGGTCGAGGGTTCAAGTCCTGGTGGGGTCAGGATTTTTAAACTGACCCAAACCTTCTGGTGGCGCCATGGCCCTGGGGTTGACTCAGCCTCCAACTGAAATGAGTACCAGATGCTTGTTCTAGTGTAAAGGCGGCCGTCATGCAGGGCTGACAACCCGGTTAACATCAAGTGCCGATTGTCTAGAAAAAGTGGGAGCCTTAACATCCTACTACCCCAAGGGCATCCCGAGGCCTGTAGTGGGAACACTTTACTTTAATTGTTATCTCAGCCAAATATAAAATTTATCCAAGACAATGTTTCAATCTCATGTGTAATCATTTTCAAGACACAATCTCACACAAGGAAACTGAAACATCGACTTGAATAAATAAAATATTTGACTGAGATAACAATTAATTATTGCTGTTATTATTATTAACTATTCTCAGGGAATGATACTAATAATATTAAATTATGTTTTTTTATAAAAAAGAGAATGGAGAAGGAGATTTAATAAATAAATGGATGAATTATAGAAACTTGTGAATATTATAGGAATTATTAAAGCCTTAAGTATATGATGAATAGTACATGTTGAAAGAATGAGAAATAAAAAGAAAATCTAAAATGATTTTGAATTCAACATTTAAATTGAGACAATTTCATGATTTAAATATTGATTTGAGGAAAAACTGAAAGGTGACCCAAACCCTCTGGCGGCACTGTGGCCCTGGGGTCGACTCAGCCTCTAACGGAAATGAGTACCAGACGCTTGTTCTGGGGTAAAGGCGGCCGTCATGCACGACTGACAACCCGGCTGACATCAAGTGCCGATTGTCTAGAAAAAGTGGGAGCCTTAACCTCCTACTACCCCAAAGGCCTCCTGAGGCCTGTTGTGGGATCACTTTACTTTTACATGCCAGAGATAGAATTAAATGGAAGGCTAACAGTGTTCGAGGCCAATGTTCATTTTCTTGAGCCAAGTATACTCACGGACTTAATTATTCATACAGAGTATGTTAAAAATATAAATTAAAATTTATATATACAGTTATGAAATGAAAGAATATAAAAGATTGCTTCACATTTATAATACTCTAAAACTCAAATATTACAAAACAGAAAATATATGTTTGTACAAAATAAATATACATTCTTAACAGTTCATTTTATATTGAACATATAACGCCATAGCACAACAGCCAACCACCCGGCTGCTGGTCTCACATGCACATGTGTTAATCACAGAGGTGAACGATCATCCTGTTCCGCCTCACAGTTGTTCTGTCCATCTTTTCACTGCCTTCCTTTTGGCTCGTAGTTGAATGCTGATCTTGGTAATCTTGATACATTCATTCTTTCCACATGTGTAAACCATTTCTCTCTATATTCTCTGATTTTCTCATCCAATGGATATATATTTAACTCTGTTCTCATATCTTCATTCCTTATCCGATCCAATATTGTGCAGCCTTTTGTTCTTCTAAGGAAGTTCATTTCTGCACTTTGTATTCTACTTTGCAATTTTTTGGTCATTACCCAAGTTTCGCTCTCATAAAGTAATGCAGGAACTGCCAATGTTTTATAAAACTTCAATCTAGTATCTCTTCTTGTTTTATTCTTTAATGTTTTATGTATAGTTCCGCATATCATTTGAAATTTCGACAGTTTCATATGTATGTCTCTTTCACTTTTTGTGTTTATAGTAAAATTACAACCCAAATAATTAAAATTTGTTACTTGTTCCAGAGATTTGTTGTCTATTATGGTTTTTGATCTTATATGATCGTTTTCATTACAATTAACCAAATTCCTCACAATCTTAGTCATTTCTGACCAAAATTTCATGGGGTCTCGAACCAGCAAAGTCCCATAGCTCTGAAAAAAGGCATCATGCCTTAAACCACTCAGGTACAGCGCAGGACATATTGAACATATGTCCACCGCTGTGGTCTCGAGGTAGCGTGCTGCCTTGTCACGCAGTGGGCCCGGGTTCGATCCCCGGTCGGGGCAGTTTTTCTGGGTGAGATTTTTATCGGGGTTTTTCCTCACCTGTAAGACAAATGTCAGGAAAACTTTAAGGCCCTAACGGTCCCCGAAATCATATGGCCATCATCATCATCATCATCATCATCATCCTTCACCGGTGTGGAAAGCAACGGGAAGCTACCACACCTACAATTCCCTAGTAAAGCTGCAAGCATAGCATGAAAATGATATGATTGCAGTGAAGGACCTGCCTTCGGGCAGAATTACTACGGAGGATGGAGGTGTTCTTACAACAAATAGCTACAATATATTATAACAAAAATCAGGAAAATATTTGAGGATTGAAGTAAAGGTGGGCATTTAACACATTTAAATCACCAGCAAACAACACTGTAGAATGTGAGTAATAACCTGAGGTCATGAAAGTACAAGAAAAGAATTAATTAGAAGTTAAGATAGAAATAACATAACAGACATTACGTAAACATTATATAGTATACAAAGATAGATAGAGATTTATTGCCGAAACAGGATTACCAATTTAATGGAATATTGAGTCGCTATAGGTATCGTCTTGAAATCCACCAAGGATTCCATAGTCATTATGATGAGCACATTTTCGTAACATAACCAAACTATAGCTAATCAAATGAACCAATCTAACCAATTTCACAGATATATGGAAGTTACATTAAGCATTTTTCATAAAGGCTTTGACAAAGTAGACAGAAATATATTACTACAAATTTTAGCTGATGATAACGTTCCACAACAATATATTACTAATATCTTCAACATCTATAAAGATAATGAAATCTATGTTAAACAAGATGGCAAATTATCTTCTTGGGAAAAGATCAGCACTGGAGTAAGATAGGGATGTGGACTTTCACCGGTGCTTTTCATTATATATATGAATAAATTAATAAACAAATGGAGGAAAACATAACGAGGATATATACCCATCAATAGGAACCTCAAACTCGATGCTATTCTTTTTGCAGACGATTTAGCTCTTCTGGCACTTGTAGCCAACTTAGAGTATGTACTTTAGAATTTCAGAACTATTTATTTTTGGGTGTTGCATTTTTTCACAAGTTAGAGTGCTTAAATTGCATTAGGTTAGCTTTTAAGTTGGTCTTTCACAGGTTAGACTACTTAAATTGCATTAGGTTAGCTTTTAGGTTTGTTAAATAGCATGTATAATGTATTGATGTAGACTTTCATGGCCGGAGTTGCTATGATGATCTTGAGCTTGAAGTTCCCCGACGTTTCACCAGAGACTGCGTCTGGCATCCTCAAGGATTGTCTTGAGACTGGCAATTTTGTCCACTGTTCACCACGAGGTGTTCGTAAGTTATAATATATAAATAGGACAGACAGTGGACAAAATTGCCAGTCTCAAGACAACCCTTGAGGATGCCAGACCAGTCTCTAGCGAAACATCGGGGAACTTCAAGCCTCAAGACCACAGCCTACAGCCCGAAAATCTTCAAGATCGTAGCATGTATAATGTTGGCTGCATCGCAATATTCCATAGAGTAAACCGGTGTGTTTGTTGGCGCATGTGCATGGTGTCTGCCTGAGACTTAGAAAAAATTCTCACTACACTTAATGGAAACATTATCCGATTAGTTAATAGTTTACTAAATTATATGCATGTAACTTGTATTGTTAGGTTAAGTAAAGGGAAATTGGTTTACATTCATTTTTTATAACGTTTGGGAATTTATTCTGAAAGTTGAAACTCCGGCTTGAGAGCCATCTAACGTAAGCTACATTAAGCATTAGAGCAACTTGTGCACACGCACTGCGATTCTATAGAACTAAGAATTCATGGAGTAAGTGATCGACAAATAGTGGATTTTTTCCCAGAATTATTAATGTAAATGTTACACAATAAAAATAAGAGGTTGTTTACCGTAACATATTGCTGAACTGTTCCTTTGTTTATTAGTTCACAGTGAATAGTTCAATATAATAGAAAAATTTGGTACACTAAAAATATACCCAAATAAATGTAACTATTTAGAATGAATTAATAAATAAAGGAACTGTTCATACATGTTATGGTAAATAACCAAATAGGATAACATTATTGCTTTGCTATATGTCGCAGAACTGTGAAGTGACTAAATAAAATTGCATTAAGCTACAAAAATGTTACCGGTATGACTTATACCCTTTGTATCTTCTAAGAAAATTAACTTTGCAATAATTTTATATAGGTCAGTAATTTCTTATATTTTCATTTTGTGTGATGTTCAAGCTTATTTATCTATAAAGTACATTGAAAAATTTATAAAAGAAGCATCAAGAATTAAACCAATAGTTTTACAACCTAAATTTCGAATAACTGACCAATTATGTTTTAACTTATTTTAAATAATTATACTTACCACCTTCTTCATCGCTACTGGAATCGGATGCATGACCATTTGGGCTTGGACCTCTAGATCTTCGTCCATTTCTAACATTATCAGTATTTCTCTCTGCTAATACCATTTTAAATTAAGCCTATACTAAAATTAATTTCAATTATTTTTCCATAAAATATGACAACAAAATTCGAACTAATGCAAATACACTTGCTAAGATCACTGAAAAACTCGGATAATTTATCTCCTTCAGAGCACCGTAGAGCGTACTAGGATGCTTTCTTTTGATGTTCTTTAGAATGCTTCTTGATAAATGAATATCTTTTTTATCACTCAAAATAAATAAATAAATTTTACAGTATTTAATTTAAACTGAATATAATCATGTAAACCTAGCCTTCTGATATATTGTTTATTACGTCGAATTCATAACACCAACAGCCATCATATTCAATTACTTTTACCTCCGATATTCCGCCATATTTTAATTCATTGTTTGCATGCCTGGTTTGTATGAAACAATTTAGGAATTCAATTCAATTCTGGTTTGTTTAGAACAACTTAGAGCCGCCAAAATTATTTTATTCTCTAGGTTAATAAATCATAACACAATTAATCTTAGAACCGCATATAACAACGATTATTTTAATAAGTAATTTGCGATTTCAAAGTCAGCGCCAAAAATCACTAATTTATAAATGGCAATATTACCCAGTTCATTAAATCCATGTTAATTCTAAGAAACAATTTAATTCACTGGTATTAATAACTCAGACAATTTATGTCAATAATAAGTCACTTCCTTCACTATTCTGAACAATTCTGAAAGGTTTACGTTATCTATTATCGTTCTCTATGTTACAGACTGTGCTCTATGTCCTGTTAGCTGTGGTCAACGAGAAACCCTGATTTCCACAGCTTTCTTTACTTTACGGTGGGATTATAATCGCTGATTTATCACAAAATTGACGCAACATTTATGGGTTTTCATTATTACGCAATAACAACCTTTTGTGAATTATCCCTGATGATAATTAGAGTTATACTCAGCGATAATCCACAAATGTAACACTCATAACTGGACTTTTCATAATCCTACCTAGCGATAATCCGTATTTTGGTTCTCACTGATCCAATCCTAAAGCGCAGCGAAATTCAAATGGAACGCTTCTGTTGCGGAAGCGACAAATTCAATTTGTCCATGCGATGCTACTGACATTAGAGCCATAAAGAATAATTTATGATATTTTAATCGATTTAATGAAAATGTATAATGAATAGTAAATAATGAAAATTTACATTATATACATCACAAGACGTGCATGGAAACTTCTTGTAGGAAAGCCAGAAGGAAAACGCCCAGTTGGTAGACCAAGAATGAGGTGGGAGAACAACATTAACTACGATTTGAGGGAAGTAGATTATACAGGGAATAATTGGAAAGCATTAGCTCAGGATAGGGATGTATGGAGAGCTTATGTCCGTGCGGCCATGAACCTACGGGTTCGATAGTGCCAGTGAGTAAGTAAGTAAGTAAGTATACATCAAAATAATGGCTGTTTATTTTTATAATTGGTTTATTGCTGTTTTATCAAAATTAGAAAATAATAATAATCGTCCACCGCTGTGGTCTCGGGGTAGCGTGCTGCCTTGTCACGCAGCCGGCCCGGGTTCGATCCCCGGTCGGGAGTTTTTCTGGGTGACGTTTTTATCGGGGTTTTTCCTCATCTGTAAGACAAATGTCAGGAAAACTTTAAAGTCCAAACAGTCCCCGAAATCATATGGCCATCGCAATCATCATTCATATTCATCTTAGGTTAAGCTTAGGATTAGGGACTCTCCTGGCGCACCATTATCATCATCACCCATCATATCATCGGGGCAACGTAACCCACCTTCCAGGCGCCCCAACCTCAGAAGTGGGTTAAAAGTATGCCATGCCAGGAGAGAAACCAGGAATGTTGAAATACAAACCTGGGGCATTTGAAAAAAAAAATAATAATAATGTTTTATTTATTCTGGCAGAGTTAAGGCCATAAGGCCTTCTCTTCCACTCAACCAATGCTGGCTGATGGTATGCATTTTCAATATGCAATTTGATAAATGTTCTTTTCTTTATATCAGTCACTCTTCAAAATCACCAGTCGATTTTTTTAATTCTTATAGAATATTACAATGTTAATAGTAATTTTTCCTTTAATTTTTTTAATCCCTCTTTGTTTTATAATGAATTATTGATTTATTCAATCTATAGTTTTTATTATTATTTTTATATTTATATTTTTATATTATTATTTTATCTACAATCGTAATAAGTTTAGCCTCAATCTTATCAAAAAAAATAATTGAAGACCAAGAAAAATCATCTCCATTTGAATGCGGATTTGACCCCAAAACCTCTGCCCGTCTACCATTTTCCCTGCGATTCTTTTTAATTGCAGTTATCTTCTTAATTTTTGATGTAGAACCCAATTACAAGCATGCCCAAGATTCCCATTAAGGTATGAACATCTTACTAAGATGCAAGGCGATTTCATCAAGGATTGTATGCATCACACTACAGAGTCCATCAGAATGGTTTCATTTTATATTATGTGACTCAGGAAGCAACTCGAAGGCAATACTGCAAGGTAAGAAGCATCTAATGCAGTGTGTCAATATGCTTTTATATAAATTTTAGGTATATCTAAAGCTTGAATCTATAGATTGGGAAATGAACAGGTGAACATAGGATTAACATGGTGAAATTACATGTTTCTTACCTCTCCTCATATTAATTTACTAAGTTGATTGCGATTTCGAGACTATTACTGTCTCATCATCAGAACTTTGTTGGCGACTGGTGTTATGTCGATCAGAAGAAATTTTTCTTCTTCCCTCTGTTGGTGGACCGATGAACCTCTGGATCAGGTCACAATTTGCGGGAATTTCGAAGTTCATAAGTTTTCCTTTGTTTTTCTGAATGTGGATCTTTTCCCAAACCGTGAGTTCCTTTTGTTTGTCTATTTGTTTAATTAGACTGGCTTTTGATTCAATTAAATGCTGCTCATACTTGGTCCGAAAAACATTTAATTGAATCAAAAGCCAGTCCAATTAAACAAATAGACAAACAAAAGGAACTCACGGTTTGGGAAAAGATCCACATTCAGAAAAACAAAGGAAAACTTATGAACTTCGAAATTCTTACAAATTTTGACCTGATCCAGAGGTTCATCAGTCCACCAACAAAGTTCTGATAATGAGACAGTTATAGTCTCGAAATCGCGATCAACCTAGTAAATTAATATGAGGAGAGGTAAGAAACATTTAATTTCACCATAAATTAAACCTCATAGTGATTAATTCCTATAAAAGTTAAAAATAGGATTATCATCCTAAGAAAAAAGAGCAGTGATACAGTGATTTGTCTCTTTTACTCTTTTAATTTTTATTGTTCAAAAGTAATTTTAACTGCTACTGAGATGTAGGGATCATGCTTACTTAAGGTAGAATATTTTTTATCACTCACCTCATATTGTTCTTCTTATTTGACTATAAACTAGTTTCCGAACATAGTTTCTGTTCCATCCTCAGTATCGTCACCACCGTTGTTATGTCGTCTTGAAGAGCTGTCCTCCTCTCCTTCCATTGGCTGACTGAAAAACCTCGAAACCAGGTCATTCTCACCGGGAATTTAAAAGTTCATCAATTTCTTCTTTTCGGTCTTTTGAATGTAGATCTTTTCCCAAACAGTAAGTTCTTTTGGTTTTTTCTATTTGTTTTAATAATTTAGCTTCTTTCTCGATAAGATGTTTTTCAGACCATGCATGGACAGCCACTGCAGATTTTTCTACTTCCCCTTTCTTGACATTCCTGAGATGTTCTTTCACTCTAGTTTTCAAATTACTCTTAGTTTTTCCTATGTAGAATTTCTCACATTCTTCACATTTAATTCGATAAATCCCTGATTTGTTTTCTTCTTTAATTTTCTCATTCTTATTAGGTCTAATCAGTCTACTGATGCTGTAGTCATTTTTGGGTGCTAACCTTATGTTGAAATCTTTAAAAAAATTGCAACTTGTGGTGTTTTAATGGATGATATGTGAATTTTCTAAATTTTACATTATCTTCTTTTACTTTTAGAAGAGTGCTTTGATTAATAAGTTTTTGTCTTTTGAACTTGTTTACTTTCTTGAGTATCATTTTTATTGCAAAACCATTTTTCGTGGCTACGTTGATTATGTGTTCTTTTTCTTTTTCATAATTTTCTTTGTTCATGGGTATGTTCACTAATCTGTGTGTCAAACTATTGAAAACTGCTTCTTTGTGAGCTATGTGATTGAAACCTAAAGCTTTTATGTAGTTATCTATGTGTGTCTTCTTTCTGTAAATTCCAAATTCTATCTTATTTTCTTCATTCCTTTTTAAGTTGAGATCTAACAATGGTATTTCTCCATTGATTTCCTTTTCCATAGTGAGCTTTATAGTTTGACTTTGAATGTTCAATAATTTTAATGCATCATCTATCTGTTTATGATTAACTATTGCAATTATGTCATCCACATATCTACACCAGAACTTGAAAATTAAACGATGTCCATTAATTATCTTGTGTTCAAAATTCCCCATGAATAGATTAGCTAAGAATGGAGATAAAGGGTTTCCCATTGAAAGTCCTGAATTTTGTTTATAAAATCTTCCATTGTAGGGGAATGAAAAACATATTATCGATACATTAATTTAGTTAAAGTTTTATATTCGACTATCTTTACTTTTTCAATTTTATTATTGTTCATCCAAATCTCTAAAATTTCCATAGTTTGGTCTTTCGGAATGCTTGGAAATAAGGAAACAACAATCAAAAGAAACCAATCTGTCTGAAGATTGTAGTTGTATGTTTTCTAGTTTATCTACCAATTCATAAGAGTCTTCTATTGCATAGTTTTCAAATCCATTCATTTTATTAAATTCCTTACATAACCATTTAGATAAATGATATGTAGGAGACCCTATGTTGTTAATTATTGGCCTCATTTTCTTCCCTTCTTTGTGCACTTTCGGGAGTCCGTAGATGTTGGGAATTTTTGGATTTGAAACCTTCAGATGAAATTTGTCTTTCTTAGTTAAAATGTGATTGATATTCTTGAGAGTGTCTACTTCTTTAATGGTTTTGTTAAGGGGGTCTGATTGAATGTGTGTATATTCTTCAGAGTCCAAAAGTTTTTCCATTCTGTTGTTGTATTCTTCTTTGTCTAAAATAACCAATTGGTTGCCTTTGTCAGCTTTAGTAATTCTTACATTTTTACTGTTGATGTCTTTATTAATTTTCATATTTCTTGAACCCTTTTTGTTTATTGGTGTTTCCTTGGATTTCTTTGATAAGTTTTTCACATTTATTCCTGATGGTAATTTGTCTTCCATATTCATGTTTTCGATTAGACTGTCTGTATCTACTATATTAGTCTTCTATTTTGTCCGAAAAAAAAATTCATACAAGTTTTCAAACCATTTTCCAAAGTTGCATTTCTTTGTCATCAAAAGTTTTTGAAGATAAGTTGACAACACTACTATTAATCGGGGCACACCGTAGCGTAGTGGTTAAGGCACTGCGCTACAAGCCGGAAGGGCGAGGGTAAGTTGACAACACTACTATTAATCGGGGCACACCGTAGCGTAGTGGTTAAGGCACTGCGCTACAAGCCGGAAGGGCGAGGGTTCGAGTCCCGGTGGGGTCAGGATTTTTAAACTGACCCAAACCTTCTGGCGGCACTATGGCCCTGGGGTCGACTCAGCCTCTAACTGAAATGAGTACCAGACGCTTGTTCTGGGGTAAAGGCGGCCGTCACGCAGGGCTGACAACCCGGCTGACATCAAGTGCCGATTGTCAAGAAAAAGTGGCAGCCTTAACCTCCTACTACCCCAAGGGCCTCCTGAGGCCTGTAGTGGGATCACTTTACCTTTACTATTAATCACATTTTCACTTTCAAGATTTTTGTTCTTGGATGATTTATGTCCCGCGCCGTAGCCGAGCGGTTAAGGTAGGAGAGCCTTGGGCGCAGAGCTACGGGACTTCCGATGGTTCGATTGGTCTCCATGGGGGAAGAACTTTTCGCATCGTTATTTCGGCCAGTATGTGGACAACGCGTGCCCCACCCAGCATCGTGAGGGCAATTGGGTAGCTACAATAAGTAGCGGCTCCAGGTTGAGGAACCAGACATTAACAGCTGGGGGACTCGACATGCTAACCACATGTCACCCCTACACTGGCTGTTGATCATCTACCTCTGTGATTGACACATGTGGATGTGAAGGGCCAGCAGCCGGATGGGGTAAAAGGCAAACCGCCTGAAAGTTGGAAAGACCCTCAATCGGAATAGGAGGATTTAGGGTTGGTTCCTAGTTTCTTCTTATTTCCAATTGCTTATAATTTGCAAAATCAATTCTGAAATTTTGGATTTAGACCGGATTTCTTGCATTATAAATCTCGGACTAGCCCTCTAGATAGTATTTTTGCAGTTTTTGAAATTTCGAAAATTTTGACATTTTTTGGAAAAACACCAAGACTATAGCCTTGGAATAATCAATTCTAAAATTTTGTCTTTAGACCGGATTTTTTCCATTGTAAATCCTGGACTAGCCATCTAGATAGCTATTTTTGCAGTTTTTGAAATTTGGGGAATTTTTTAATTTTATGGGGAAAAACACCAAGAAACGCCTTTTTTTGAAAAATCAAATTCTGAAATTTTGGATTTAGACCGGATTTTTTCCATTGTAACATCCCGGACCAGCCCTCTACGGATAGTAATTTTTGCAGTTGTGAAAATTTCGAAAAATTTGACATTTTTGGAAATAAAAACACCTAAGACTATAGCCTTGGAAAACTCAATTCTGAAAATTTGGGATTTTAGACCGGAGTAGTTGTGCATTATAAATCCCGGACACCAACTCTCTAGATAGTATTTTTGAAGTTTTTGAAAATTTCGAACAAATTTGACCCCATTTTTTGGAAAAACACAGCCTTGGAAAAATCCAAATCTGAAATTTTGAATTTAGACCAGATTTTTTTGGATTATAAAGCCAAGACTAGCCCTCTAGATAGATTTTTTGCAGTTTTTGTTAATTTTCGACAATTTTGACATTTTTTGGAAACACACCAAGACTAAAGCCTCTGGGAAAATCAATTCTGAAATTTTGGCGTTAGACCGGATTTTTTGCATTATAAATCCCGGACACACTCTATAGATATTATTTTTGCAGTTTTGAATGGAAATTTCGAAAAGGTTGACTTTTTTGAAAAAACACCAAGACTATAGCCTTCTTAGAAAATCAATTCTTAAATTTTGGATTTAGACCGGACTTTTTGCATTATTAAATCCGGGGACTCTCTCTCTAGATAGTACTTTTGAAGTTTTTTGAAATTTCGAAATTTTGACATTTTTTTGGAAAACACAAGACTATAGCTTGGAAAAAATCAATTCTGAAAGTTGATTGAGACTGGATTTTTTGCATTCTAAATCCCGGACCACTCTCTAGAAGTATTTTTGCACAGTTTGAAATTTCGAAAAAATTTTGAATTTGGAAAAAACACCAAGACTATAGCCTTGGAAAAATCACAATTCTGAAAATTTTGGATTTAGACCGGAGCTTTTGCATTTAAACCCGGACCACACTCTCTAGATAGTATTTTGAAGTTTTTGAAATTTCGAAAATTTTGACATTTTTTGGAAAAAAAAAAAACATACAGCCTTGGAAAAATCAAATCAGAAATTTTGATTAGACCGGGATTTTTTTGGATTATAAATCCCAGACTAGCCCTCTGGATAGTATTTTTGCAGTTTTTGTAATTTCGAAAATTTTGACATTTTTTGGAAAAACACCAAGACTATAGCCTTGGAAAAATCAATTCTGAAATTTTGGATTTAGACCGGATTTTTTGCATTATAAATCCCGGACACACTCTCTAGATAGTATTTTTGCAGTTTTTGAAATTTCGAAAATTTTGACAATTTTTTGGAAAAACACTAAGACTATATATAGCCTTAGAAAAATCAATTCTGAAATTTTGGATTTAGACCGGATTTTTTGCATTATAAATCCCGGACACACTCTCTAGATAGTATTTTTGCAGTTTTTGAAATTTCGAAAATGTTGACATTTTTTGAAAAAACACCAAGACTTAGAAAAATCAATTCTAAAATTTTGGATTTAGACCGGACTTTTTGCATTATAAATCCCGGACTCTCTCTCTAGATAGTACTTTTGAAGTTTTTTTTGAAATTTCGAAAATTGACATTTTTTTGGAAAAACAAAAAGACTATAGCCTTGGAAAAATCAATTCTGAAATTTTGGATTTAGACTGGATTTTTTGCATTATAAATCCCGAACACACTCTCTAGATAGTATTTTTGCAGTTTTTGAAATTTCGAAAATTTTGACATTTTTTGGAAAAACACTAATACTATAGCCTTGGAAAAATCAATTCTGAAATTTTGAATTTAGACCTGATTTTTTGCATTATAAATCCCGAACACACTCTCTAGATAGTATTTGTGCAGTTTTTTAAATTTCGAAAATTTTGACATTTTTTGGAAAAACACCAAGACTATAGCCTTGGAAAAATCAATTTTGGATTTAGACCAGAGTTTTTGCATTATAAATCCCGGACACACTCTCCAGATAGTATTTTTGAAGTTTATGAAATTTCGAAAATTTTGACATTTTTTGGAAAAACACAGCCTTGGAAAAATCAAATCTGAAATTTTGGATTTAGACCAGATTTTTTGCATTATAAATCCCGGGCTAGCCCTCTAGATAGTATTTTTGCAGTTTTTGTAATTTTGAAAATTTTGACATTTTTTGGAAAAACACCAAGACTATAGCCTTGGAAAAATCAATTCCGAAATTTTGGATTTAGACCGGATTTTTTGCATTAAAAATCCCGGACACACTCTCTAGATAGTATTTTTGCAGTTTTTGTAATTTTGACATTTTTTGGAAAAACATGCAAGACTATAGCCTTGGAAAAATCAAATCTGAAATTTTGGATTTAGACTGGATATTTGCATTATAAATCCCGGGCTAGCCCTCTAGATAGCATTTTTGCAGTTTTTGAAATTTCGAAAATTTTGACATTTTTTGGAAAAACACCAAGACTATAGCCTTGGAAAAATCAATTCTGAAATTTTGGTTTTAGACCGGATTTTTTGCATTATAAATCCCGGACTAGCCCTCTAGATAGTTTTTTTGCAGTTTTTGTAATTTTGACATTTTTTGGAAAAACGCCAAGACTATAGCCTTGGAAAAATCAATTCTGAAATTTTGGATTTAGACTGGATTTTTTGCATTATAAATCCCGGACACACCCTATAGATAGTATTTTTGCAGTTTTTGAAATTTCCAAAATTTTGACATTTTTTGGAATACACCACCAAGGTTATAGCCTTGGAAAACTCGATTTTGAAATGTTGGATTTAGACCGGATTTTTTGCATTATAAATCCCGGACACACCCTCTAGATAGTATTTTTGCAGTTTTTGAAATTTCGAAAATTTTGACATTTTTTGGAAAACCACCAAGGTTAACATTGCCTTGGAAATCACGATTTTGAAATTTTGGATTTAGAACGGATTTTTTTTCCATTATATATCCCGGAATAGCCCTCTAGATCGTATTTTTTGCAGTTTTTGAAATTTCTGAAAATTTTGGAAATTTTTTGGAAAAAAAAACACCCAAGGACTATAGCCTTAGAAAACTCGATTTTGAAAAATTTGGATGTAGTCCGGAGTTTTTGCATTATTAAATCCCGGACCCACCCTCTAGATAGTATTTTTGGTAGTTTTTGAAATTTCGGAAAAATTTAACACGTTTTTGGAAAAAAAAAAGCAAGATTATAGCCTTGGAAAATTCGATTTTGAAATTTTGGATTTAGACCTGATTTTTTGCATTATAAATCTCGGAGACACTCTCTAGATAGTATTTTTTCAGTTTTTGAAACTTCGAAAATATTGACATTTTTTTGGAAAAACATCAAAGACTATAGCCTTTCTTTTGAAAACTCCAATTTTGAAAAATTTTTGGACTTTAGACCGGATTTTTTGCATAATAAAATCCCGGACTCAGCTCTCTAGCTAGTATTTTTGCAGATTTTGAAATTTCGAAAATTTTGACATTTTTTTGGAAAAACACCAAGAATGTAGCCTTTGGAAAACTCGATTTTGAAATTTTAGATTTTGAGACAGGATTTTTTGCATTATAAATCCCGGGACACGCGCTCTCTAGAGAGTATTTTGCAGTTTTTTAAATTTCGGAAAAATTTGACATTTTTTTGGAAAAACACCAAGAATATAGCCTTGGAAAAAATCGATTTTGAAAATTTTGGGATTTAGACCCGGATTTTTTGCATTATAAATCCAGGACACAACTCTCTAGATAGTATTTTTTGCAGTTTTTGAAATTTCGAAAATTTTGACATTTTCTTGGAAACAAACCATGACTATTGCCTTGGATATTACGGATTCGAAATTTTTGGATGTAAACCGGAATTTTCGCATTATAAATCCCGAACACACCCTCTAGATAGTATTTTTGCAGGTTTTGGTACTTTCGAAAATTTTGACATTTTTTTGGTAAAACACCAAAGACTATATAGAGCCTTGGAAACTGGATTTTGAAATTTTGGATTTAGACCGGATTTTTTGCATGGTAAAATCTCGGAGACACCCTCCAGATAGTATTTATGCAGTTTTTTAAATTTCGAAAATTTTAAAATTTTTTTGGAAAAACAAAAACTATTGGCTTGGATATCACGGTTTCGAAATTTTGCATTTAGACCGGAGATTTTTGGATTGGTAAAATCCCGGACACAGCCCTCTAGATAGTATTTTTGCAGTTTTTGAAATTTCGCAAATTTTGACATTTGTTGGAAAAAAAAACAACCAAGACTATAGCCTTGGAAGGAAAATCGATTTTGAAATTTTGGATTTTAGACCGGATTTTTTGCATTATAAATCGCGGACACACCCTCTAGATAGTATTTTTGCAGTTTTTGAAATTTTGAAAATTTTTACACGTTTTGGAAAACCACCAAGACTATTGCCTTGGATATCACGGTTTCGAAATTTTGGATTTAGAACCGGAATTTTTCGCATTATATAATCCCGGACAAACCCTATAGATAGTATTGTTGCAGTGCAGTTTTTGAAATATCGACAATCTTGACATTTTTTGGAAAAACACCAAGATTTTAGCCGTTGAAAACTCGATTCTGAAATTTTGGATTTAGACCGGATTTTTGCATTATAAATCCCGGACAAACCCTCTAGATCGTAATTTTGCAGTTTTTGAAATTTCGAAAAATTTTGACAAGTTTCTGGAAAAAACATAAGATATATAAGCTTTGGAACACTCGATTTTGAAATTTTGGATTTAGAGCGGATTTTTTGAATTATAAATCCCGGACACACCCTCTAGATAGTATTTTTGCAGTTTTTGAAATTTCCAAAATTTGGACATTTTTTGGAAAAAAAAAAAAAACACCGAGACTATAGCCTTTCGAAAACTCCATTCTTGAAATTTTGGATTTAGGCCGGACTTTTTGCATGTATAAATACCGGACACACCCTCTAGATAGTATTTTTGGAAAGTTTTTTTGAAATTTCGAAAAATTTTGACATTTTTGGAAAAACACCAAGACTATAGCCTTGGAAAACTCGATTTTGAAATTTTGGAGTTAGACCGGATTTTTTGCATTATAAATCCCGGACCACACTCTCTAGATAGTTATTTTTGGCAGAGTTTTGAAAAATTTCGAAAATGTTGAAATTTTCTTGGAAAAACACCAAGACTATAGCATTCTGGAAAAAATCGATTTTGTCGAAATTTTGGATTTAGACCGGATTTGTTGCATTATAAATACCGGACACATCCTCTAGATAGTATTTTTGCAGTTTTTGAAATTTCGAAAAATTTTGACCATTTTTTGCGAAAAACACCTAGACTATAGCCTTTGGAAAACTCGATTTTGAAAATTTTGGATTTATACGGGATTATTTTTTGCATTATTAAATCCCGGACACACCCTCTAGATTAGTATTTTTACAGTTTTGGAAATTTTGATAATTTTGACATGTTTTGGAACACCACCAAGACTATTGCCTGGGATAATCACGGTTTCGAAATTTTGGATTTAGAACGGATTTTTCGCATAATTATACTCCCGTACACCCCTTCTTGATAGTATTTTTGTAGTTTTTGAAATTTCGAAAAATTTTGGACCATCTTTTGGAAAAACCCGAGATTATAGCCTTGGGAAAACTCGATTTTGAAATTTTGGATTTAGACCGGATTGTTTGCATTATAAATCTCGGAGAAACCCTCTAGATAGACTTTGCAGTTTTGGAATTTCGGAAAATGTGAAATTTTTTGAGGAAAACACCTGGAAAAATCAAATCTGAATTTTGGATTTAGACCGGATTTTTTGCATTAAAAATCCCGGACACACTCTCTAGATAGTATTTTTGCAGTTTTTGTAATTTTGACATTTTTTGGAAAATCATGCAAGACTATAGCCTTGGAAAAATCAAATCTGAAATTTTGGATTTAGACTGGATATTTGCATTATAAATCCCGGACTAGCCTCTAGATAGTATTTTTGCAGTTTTTGAAATTTCGAAAATTTTGACATTTTTTGGAAAAACACCAAGACTATAGCCTTGGAAAAATCAATTCTGAAATTTTGGTTTTAGACCGGATTTTTTGCATTATAAATCCCGGACTAGCCCTCTAGATAGTTTTTTTGCAGTTTTTGTAATTTTGACATTTTTTGGAAAAACGCCAAGACTATAGCCTTGGAAAAATCAATTCTGAAATTTTGGATTTAGACTGGATTTTTTGCATTATAAATCCCGGACACACTCTCTAGATAGTATTTTTGCAGTTTTTGAAATTTCGAAAATTTTGACATTTTTTTGGAAAACACCCAAGACTATAGCCTTGGAAAAATCAATTCTGAAATTTTGGTTTTAGACCGGATTTTTTGCATTATAAATCCCGGACTAGCCCTCTAGATAGTATTTTTGCAGTTTTTGAAATTTCAAAAATTTTGACATTTTTTTGGAAAAACACCAAGCCTTGGAAAAATCAATTCTGAAATTTTGGATTTAGACCGGATTTTTTTCCATTATAAATCCTGGACTAGCCCTCTACATAGTATTTTTGCAGTTTTTGAAATTTCGAAAATTTTGACATTTTTTGGAAAAACACCAAGACTATAGCCTTGGAAAAATCAATTCTGAAAATTTGGATTTAGACCGGAGTTTTTGCATTATAAATCCCGGACACACTCTCTAGATAGTATTTTTGAAGTTTTTGAAATTTAGAAAAATTTTGACACTTTTTTTGAAAACGCAAGACTATAGCCTTGGAAAAATTCAATTCTGAAATTTGCCTTTAGACCGGATTTTTTCCATTGTAAATCCCGGACTACCTTAGATAGTATTTTTGCAGTTTTTAGTTTTGAAATTCGGAATTTTTTTAATTTTTGGAAAAAACACCAAGAAACGCCTTTGAAAAATCCAATTCTGAATTGGATTAGACCGGATTTTTTCCATTGTAAATCACGGAACCAGCCCTCTAGATAAGTGTATTTTTGCAGTTTTTGGAAATTTCGAAAATTTTGACATTTTTTGGAAAAACACCAAGACTATAGCCTTGGAAAATCAAATTCTGAAATTTTGGTTTAGACTGGATTTTTTGCATATAAAATCCTGGACACGTCCAGATAGTTTTTTGCCAGTTTTTGAAATTTGGAAAATTTTGACATTTTTGGGAAAAACACCAAGACATAGCCTTGGAAAAAAAATCAATTCTGAAATTGGATTTAGACCGGAGTTTTTGCATAGAAATCCGGACACCTCTCTAGATAGGATTTTGAAGTTTTGAAATTAGAAAAAATTTTG